>MU227513.1:3991084-4003403 GCA_018584345.1 Thuja plicata
ATATATATATAAAGGTGTCTTCTCCATCCCCATCTTATTCTTCTTTGGAGTCTTCTCTATCACTTTCATCTACCTTTCCCTTCTCAATATCTTAGCAAGCTCCATGTTGATGATCCTTGTAGATATCTCCTCACTATCTCCACCTTTTATTCTATCTTCCATTTTCTAAATCCTTTTCCCTAAGGATACTCCTAGTTCTCTAATACCACCTGATGTAGAGGAGGCAACTAAAAGAATGACAATCCCAATTCACTGATTCTTCACCCTTTTACACAACCTTCAATTGAGATTCTTAATCACCTATACCATATATATTCATGGAATTCAGACTTATATGGAGTGATAAGAGTTATTCCTCCTTAGGATACCTCATATTGATCCTTTGAACAATTTTTAGCACTTCATTCAAAGGTTGGGGTCATAAAGCACCAAAATTGTCCTATTGGCTAGTAGCCCTAAACACTCAATTTTTCAAGGAAAAATTCAAAATTCTCCAAATAACCCCTTACACTATCTATGGTTTCAAATACCCTTTATGGGCCTTAGACACAATTCAAGAGATTTAGTCTTGACTCCGCTCCTACACCCCCAAACACTCACCAATGGATACAGACCTAATAGGCCTAATAAGGATTGGTTTCCAAAGAAAGTCCTTAGAAATAGGTTCAAATAACAAAAAAAAAGGATTGGGTATGTTCTTCTATCCCAAATTACACTATTTCCACCTTTCAATTGGTTATAGTCACTCCCTGGCATGACTGTCTCATCCATTCTCCTCGTTTCTAGACTAAACACGTGAGCTTGTTTAGCCTAGGGATTGGTGGGAAAACTACCAAAATATGCACCTTGATCATGTCCTTCAAGAATACTAAATTAAACCTCCCTAACTTTCATTCCACTAGGATTCATGGATTTACTACAGTGGGATTGCAAGCTAGGGCTCCATCTTTCTCTAGACCCTATAAACAAGGATTTTTTGGACTGGTTTCACCAAATGAATTACAAATATTGACAAACCTCACCAAACTATTTCAAAAAAATGTAATTAGAACAATAACTCACATTAATATGCAAGTACCTTAAATTTTCATCAAATCCAATCACCAGACAGTCGTACAGTATAGAAAATAGAGAGATTATTAGCAAAATCAGAGTTTTATTTCATTCAGATTCCACCAAACTTCATACAGCAAAAACCGCTTGTAATGGATGATCTAATTGGACCTAAATAGGTCTCTCCCAATTTCTACAAATATTTTTCAAATGGTTTTGGCTGTTGGTTTCCAAAGTACAACTTCTCAAGCAACGTTTTGAAAAGTTGCATAACAAATTTTAAATGTTGCTTTGACAACTTTTACATCTTTTTGTGCATTTTGACAATTTATGTCTTAATGCTCCCAAATATGTTTGTATGCTCTTTTAATCTGTTCCAAGACAAATTTTATGCTTAAACCTATATCCAAACCACTTAAATACCTCATGAAAACCTTTTATATACCCCATGGTCTAATAGGACACTAGGTTTATAAAACAACATAAAGCCTATTAGCCTTACAAATGGGTCATTGAATACATAATGGGTGATCCTTATGGATTCAACCATTTATTAACTTAACTCCTATATACCAATTGATTGGATTACATGAGGGTCCCCTACACCATAAATGACATCAGGCTACAAAGAGTCAAAGAGTAAGAAAGGAAGTAAAGAAAAGACCAAAGAAGAAAAGATTGAAACTGAGTCTGAGAAGAAGTCTACTACTCTGTAAACTGATAAAAGTGGCAATACTATTATTATTGAGAACATTGTTAAATACATTAAGAAACATGGAAAAATGAAAGAAGTGTGGACTCACTTTGATAAATTTTACAGTGAAGAGAAAAGAAAGATAGAAGAGGCAGTTGTAGAAAGTTTGCATACCTTTTTCAAATCACCTAGTAAACTATACAAAGTTGTACCTAAAGAATTGTTTAATGCAGTTGCAAAAATATGGAGAGAAACTTTGAAGATTGAAAGAGTAATTATAGAACAAGAAATTTCACTTTTAAAACCTAAATTGTCTACCGAATAGATATAGTTAACAGTTGAAGCAATGAGAGAACAATCTAAGACAAGGAATAGAGTTACAAGAATTCTCATTGGAGATACTCAATCGGTAAGAAATGAGACAGTGGATTTATTGACAAAGTTTGTGAAGTCTTAGATTGATGTTGAAGTCAAATTGGTTGAAGAGGAAAGAAAAATACAAGAGAGAGAAACTAAATAGATTAATGATGTCATAGATAATGTTATCTCTGATATCCCAAATCAGACACAGAACATTAAAACTCAAACTAGTGATGAAGTTGAAAGAACAGATTGATGAGGAAGAGACAAGTTATAAGGATGATGAGGATATACTTTTAGTAAAGAGGAAACTTTATCTAACCGGTGAAGGTAGCACAGTGAAGAAGAGAAGAAAACAAAGAATCCAACTAGCTCTGAAGAAGATGGAGAAGAATCTGAAGATGAAGAAATTAAAATAACTATTGATATTACTTAGATGAGCCCCAAAGAGCTATTGAAAATGTCTGATAAACTCAGGGAGAAAGATGAAAGGGAAAATTTGAAGGGAAATAAAAAGAAGGTTAAAATACTAAAAGGCACTAGAAACATCATTAGGAATTTAGTACCTAATGTGGGATATGACAAACAAGATATTCTTTTTGATCAATTGGGTTTATTGGTCAAGGTTGTTTTTGATCAAGTACCTAGCTTGGAGAATACACCTATGGATTTAGCAATGAAATAATATGAGAATAATCAAGTTGAAAAGTTGAAAGAGGTCATATAAGTAGAAAAAGAGTCACTTGCAATACTAGTGAATAAAGTGAAGGAAATTCTATAGGAATCAGGAAAGATACTTGTAAAGGTTTCAAAGGTTACATCATTTACATAGGATCTGGAGAAGAAGAAAGAGGAAGCTAAACATAAACTTGATGATTTTGTTACAAAGTTTGATCAGGTCTAACTAATTTAGTTTAAGCACACACGGCTAAGGTGAAAATGATTTCATACAACATGAAGAAGTTGTAAGAAGAGAAAGATAATAGAGTATTATCACTTATGGAGATGCAGAACTATCTAGATCCCACCATGGATATCATGCAATAGAATGTGAGTGATGCAGAATAAATACTAAGTCTACAAGAGGTGAGCACTTTGAATGATATGGAAGGAACAAAATCAGTTATACATGGACACATTTTATCTATGGAACACTTACAAAAGTCATGGGAAAAGTCATTGGAGACTGTAAAGTCAAATTTCAAGGATGTTTTTATAGAATGTAATTCTGGTAAGTACTTATAATCCTTTGTCATTGTTGACAAAAAGGGGGAGAATGAGAATGATGTGTATTGTATAGTATGGGATAATGGTGTAATGATGTGTGATAGCATGCATAATATAAGGGGGGGGTATGATTTGAGGATGATATTGTAGTATGTATGCAATATAAGATTTTTGAGATGATTGTCAGAAGTTTTTTCCATCAATGCCAAAGGGGGAGATTGTTGGCATTATGATAGTTTGGGAGAAGATATGAAAATAGGTCATGAGTGGATGCATAATTAGTTGTCCTTGATGGAAATTTATTCATTTATCATGATTATAGTGATTGGTATGACCTGTACATGATTAGTAAAGGGAAGATCAACTATGTATGTTGAGTGGTGTTCAGGAAGAACAATATCAGATACAGATTGTGGTAGAGGTCGAGCTGAAGAATTATTTAGATGTTGCGCTCATAGATACACTATGTATATGGTATGTGGAATCCATGATTCTAATCATAATATTTTATCTCAAGTTTTGAGTGTGAAGGCATTTTACCTATCTAATCATAGATCAAAGTTTTATGTTGATTTGATTAAGGCGATGGATTTGAGGCCGACACAAAAATTATTATATAGGTAATACATTTTGAGGATGATATATTGGATGTTATGATTCCTATTTTGAGGAGGTTGGCTAATCCTTTAAGCTGACTATGGTTGAAATTTCTAGGTCTTGTGTGACCTAATGATAATTTATATAAGGAGCACTAAATCTATGATCATATTTTCAGATTGGGTGGTCACAAATTGAAGGAGTAGAGATTATTATAGGTTTAGGAAGGAAAGGAGATAAAAGGATCTGATAGGAAATAAATTCTATTGTACAGATCAACAATCTTGTTGTTCCCTAACAGTTGCAGGAATTCAAATCCCCTAATAGGGTGAACTTTAACAAGTTCTTATTTGTAAATCCTTTAACAGGGTTGCTTCTTTATTGAGGTTTGAAATCCTCTAGTGAGGTAGATCATATCTAATCTATTTGTACTCCTAATAGTGTGCTAATCACTCCTAATAGGGTGAACCCTCAGAAAGGGTATTTGTAGCTCCTAACATGGTAAACTCATTTATTGTAGTATTGGGTTTGTGGGTGTCATTCCCACCATAGTTTTTTCCCTCTAACAAATGTTTCCATGATTAAAATACATGTTTCATGTGTGTTAAGGTTGTGGATTCTTGATATTGTTTACTATTATTTGTTTACTTTATTTATATTATTTGTGGTTCGGAAGTTTCTAGTGAAGTTAATTAGATTAATGGTTGAATTTTTTCATTACATGTTTGTACTGATTCACCCCCCCCCCCTCTTAGTCATAATATTTCAAACAATATTGTGGTTAAGGAATTTAGTAACATAGAGGAAGGTGGAAGGGATGGGGAGTGGCTTTATGATAAGGTTGAATCAGGATGAGTGAGAGATAATCCTAATTACAAGGACTGCCCTCAGGAGGCTCATAGGATTATTGAGGATAAGGAGGTAGAGCTAGAAGTCATTAATGATTTCTTTGGATTAGACTTAGCCGTAGGTTGTAATAAGGAGAAAACATTTTTAGATAAACATAATTTGATTGAGAAGGTTTTGGATTCGATGAATGATGTAGAGAATGAAGAGGAGAAGGAAAAAAGTATAGATCAAGGTAAGATAGAGAGATCAACATATCTTGGATTATATCACAATTCACATGGTAGATCATCACCAAATTGTGCTAGGGTAGCCAAAAAAGAGGAAGGAAATCTATTCATAAACTAAGAAATAAGGATGGGGAGCCTGTTGTCCAAGCAAAGATCACATCTTCTATGTGTTGGGAAGGGGAAGAGCCTTCCCACGACACCATGAAGGTTGTAACTTGGAATATTAGGAGCTTAAATGATCCTAAAAAACAACACATTATGAAGCATTGTACTTCTACCTTCGAAGAAGATATTTTATTAATTCAGGAAACTAAGCTAGGAGTTGAGGAGTTAGCATGTTTTAGTAGGAAGTTATGTTTATGGGAAATAGAGGGGGTTCCATCTAAAGGGGCTTCTGAGGGTTTTAATATAATCTAAAATCCTAGCAGTATTATGTTTAATAAAATCAACAGTAATAGGTATTGGCTACATGGCATAGTTTTCAGTATTAGAAGTAAACTTAGATTTATTGTTATTAATTTCTATGGCCCAAAAAATCTTCATGAAAAAGAGAAGTTCGGGTAGAGCTAAATATTCTCTTATATTCCCTTCCCAATTAAGACATATTCATTGTTAGGGATTATAATGAAATCCTAGGTTCAAAAGAAAAACTCTGGGGAGTTACTAAGGAATCTCAAACTACTGTAGAATTTAGAGAGTTGTCCCATCAACATGACCTTATGGAAATTGTATCAAAAATGGGGTCTTCACATGGACTAATAAGAAGACAGGGCCTAGTCATGTGGAAGAAAAATTGGATAGATTCTTCAACAAAGGTAATTTTGGAGATTTTGATTCAAATTTTAAATCACATATCCTTCCTACCTCAGGATCTGACTACTTCCCTATCCAATTTTCATTTGAGGAAGGATGACAATAAAAAGTTTCCCCTTCAAGTATGAGAAGATGTGGCTTAGGGATGAGAATTTTCTAGGGACTGTAGAGGGTTGGTGGAAGGATGCTCATTTTGAGGGATCCAAGGCCTATATCTTCATGTCAAAACTTAAATCTACTAAGAAGAAACTGATTCAATGGAATAAAGATCACTTTGGGAATATATTTGAATCCAAGGAGGTTCTAGAGAAGGAAATCACAAAACTTAATGAGAAAGTGGTGATTGAAGGAATGGATCAAGAATCCTTCCAAAAGGAGAAAAAAATACTTATGCAATATGAAGATGCCCTTGCTAAAGAGGAGATCTTTTGGCAACAAAATCCCATACAACATGGTTGGCAAAAGGAGATAAGAACATTAAGTTCTTCCACAATAGTACAAAGGCTAGAAGGAATATTAATAAGATTACAAAAATCACCAAAACCAATGGGGTAATGTTGGATGACCCAAATAGTATAGCCAAGGAAGTAGTGAGTTATTTTGAGGATATCTTAAATAATAAGGAAGGTACCTTATTGCAAGACCAGAAGAACATTTTAGAAAACATGGCATGCATTATCACAAAATCTCAAAATAAAATGTTAAATGAAAGATTGACTAAAGAGGAAGTTGAAACCTCCCTCAAAAATATGAATCTTAACGAGGCCCAAGGCCCAGATGGGTTTCCTTCCCTCTTTTATCATAAATTTTGGGCCTTTTTAGGTGATGAGGTGATAGAAGCTCGGGACAAATGCTTAAAGAAATGAACAAAACCTTTTTGGTGTTAATTCCCAAGAAGGAAAACATTGAAAACTTTAAATACTTTAGACCAATATCATTGTGCAACACTATTTAAAAACTCCTCACAAAACGTTGGCCAATAGGGTGAAAAAGATGCTCCCGGACCTAATCACGGATGAACAAACAATATTTGTTCCTAGGAGATCAATCTTGGATAAGGTTACCATTTCCCAGGAGGCTATCCACTTGGGCCAACACAATAATGAACCTAGTATGATTATTAAACTAGATGCTAAAAAAACCTATGATAAAGTGGATTGGAGATTTTTGTGCAAATGCATGGAGTCTTTTGGGTTCTCAAAGCAATGGATTAATTTAGTCTTTGAATGTATATCATGTCCTAAGATTTTTGTTTTATTAAATTCATCCATGGAAGGTTTCTTTATCACTTCTAGGGGCCTCTATCAAGAGGATCCGTAATCCCCCTTTCTCTTTATCATTATGGAAGAGACATTAGGATGATCCTTGACCAACATTAGAAGAAGAGAGGATCTGAAGGGGATTAAGATTACAGGTGGTGTAGATGAGAAACTAGTCACCAATAATTTGTTTCTGATACAATTTAATATGGAGAATCTAGTGTTAATGAATCTAGAATGTGAAAGTAATCCTAGATTCATACTCGGTGGCCTCTGATTAGTTCATTAATAAGGAGAAATCAGAGATATTTTTCTTCAACATGGATGAAACCACTGAAAACTCGATTTGTAGGATCCTTGACTTTAAGAAAGTTGATCTACCATGTAAATACCTTGGTATTCCACTAGATGAAGGTAACAGGTTATCCAATCTGTGGGATAATGTACTCACCAACCTGGATAAAAAGGTTGATTTTTGGAAAGGGAAATGGTTATTCTTAACAGGTAAGGTTAACATGATAATATTAGTCCTTTTTTCTATCCTTATATATAAAATGACCTATTACAACCTTCCGATAGTAATCAAAAATAAATTATTAAATAAATTGAGAACTTTCTTTTGATAGGGAGAGAATGAGAAGGCTAGGTTGACACTTATCTATTGGGACCAAATCTGCAAACAAATTGATGAAGTGGGTAAGCCTCAAAGATATTAAGTGCCAAAAAATTATGTTAGGAGCTAAATTAGTATGGAAAATGTACAAGGACTGATATCTCAAATGGGTTAAAATATTGAGACATAAGTATCTAAATGGGGATGATCTCTTAAGTATCTTTAGGCATGTGTCTCCCCCCAATGCTTCTAGAGTCAGCAATTTTATCAAAGAGTACATGAAATTTATTTTGGATGGGCTCTCATGGGATATAGGTGATGGGAGAAATGCTCTTTTTCGAGAAGATTCTTGGGGGGGCTACTAGTCTCTTAGCACTATTATAGAAAATGACCTAGTGATAAACACCCTTGAGAATAGTATAGGTATCTATGTAAAGGACTATTTGGATTTTCCTAGTAACAACCCTTCTCTAAGATGGCAATGGAAATCCCTGGAAGGTTTTGAGGTTCTGAAGGAGTTTCTCACTAGGGTAAAGGATACCTTGAAAGATAAAAATAATCACTCCTAGATTGGATAAGGACACAATGGTATGGGTGTTAGTAAAAAATGATGAGTATAATTCAAAGGATGGTTACTACCTACTTAGCAAAAGCCAACAACATGCTAAAACAAACCTACTTATAGATTTATGTTGGAACAAGAACTATTTACCTAAAGTAGGGATGTTTACATGAGCTTCTCTTCAAAAGAGAATCCTTACTGCAAAATCATTTGTCAAGATGGGTTATCAAGGCCCATCAAGGTGTGCTCTTTGCAAAAAGAATGAATAATCAATAGATCACATTCTATTGGGATGTGACTTCGCAAATAAATGCTGGTAGTGGCTTATGGGTAAGCTCGGGTGGAAATCAACCCTTCCAAATAATATTTTGGATCTATTTCTTAAATAGATGAGGAAGAAAGGGAAGAAATTGTATACTAACTTGTGGACTATTGCTCCCTCTCTTCTGATATGGGAAATCTAGAAACAACACAATCGAAGAATCTTAAAAGGGATGGGTATGAGCATTGCACAATTAACAAACAAAGTGGAGGCCTTCATTGTAGAGGTAGTTAATTGTAGGAATATGAATGACAATAGGGATAAAATATTTACCACTTGGGATGATAGCATTAGGAATAAGTAGAATGGGTTGAAGATCCCCCCATTCATCAAGAATACGGGGGGTGAAACAAAATATTTGAGGAAATCTTGCATATGGAGGCTCCTCCTATTGGATGGTTCAAGTTGAACTTTGATGGAGCCTCAAGAGGGAACCCAGGAGTATCTGAGATAGGATGTTGTGTGTGGGATTGGGAAGGAAAGGTCATCGCAACCTTGGAAAAACCTATAGGTATGGCTTCTAACAACTTTGCATAATTCTCTTCCTTAATTGAAGGAATGCTTTTATGCAAAAATCTCAATATTGAGAATCTAGAAATTGAAGGAGATGCATCTATAACTATTAATGATATAAGGAGTGGTAAGACCCCAAATTGGATCTTGAATGATCTTATTTTAAGGATGATAGAACTCCTTAAATTCTTCAAACACTATACTATTAATCATATTTACCAGGAGGGAAACAAGATGGCTAATGATTTGGCTAATCAAGGGGTTGACGGTGAGAGAATTGGGTTCCCATAACTAGGCTTGATCCTTAGTCATTAGTTTATGATGTCTAATTTCACTGCTGGTATATGGCTCTTCTTTTTTCTTTCTTGTCTCTGTTCCTTCAGCATTGCTTTCCTTGTTGTTCTTGTTCTTTCTTCTCTTATTGGTTTTGACTTTTGTTCTCTCTCATTTTATGGAGGAATATATATATATATATATATTCAAATATTTTTATATGGATTCACTCACTCGCTCTTCTCTTGTTTTGCTTCTTTCTTCTTCCATTTCCTTTTCATAATTGTATTCATATTAATGTCTGGCCCTCTTTTTGTTATGCTATACAACTTCTTTTATATATATAATATTTGGAGGTATATATAATATTTGGAGATACACACACACACAAGTATATATTCCTATAGGTATATATATGTATACACAAATATATTGACAAGGATAAGATTGCTATTGGAGAACTCTGTAGGAAACTATTTAAAGAGTTCTTGCTGGGGGAATTAGACATTGTATTGGTTAATAGTGATGAGTATCTCTACATCCCTAAGTGCAGGCAGTACTGGGTGATAAATTAATTGGTACCAGTCATTCCCATTCTGATCATTGAGAATTATGACCAGTTTGCATCTTGTGTTCCAACCATGATCAAGAACCTGGAACTCCTTATGCAGATCATGCATATTTGCTCCAGTGAGGAGGCTAATTGGATGGAGAAATTTATACTTGAAGATAAAGTTGATCATAGTTATGTAGAAGATGGGGCTGACCCCTCCTCGTTGGGCATGTCGTTGGATGAGAAGGGAAAGAAGGTAGTCCCATAACTCACTGGATGGTTCACATCTTTGGCCCTTGTATATTTGTTTATAAGATGATTTGCTAACTGTTGGTTTCTAATTATGGCATTACGATCTTATAGTAGTAGGAAGCTGGCTTTATAAGACTTACTTATCTTATTTTAGAAGCTTATGGTGGACTTGTTAAACAAAATTTTATATATTTGGGTGGACGATTTATATAGCATGCCATGGTTTTGTTGATAATTATTTTTTGTTTTATGAATCTAACCTAATATTTACGAGTGTTAATTTGTAGAGATAGTCATTGCACCTTTTACTAACGATCTCTCTTGCAGGTCAGAGAACCTTATCTTCTCTTTGGCTCAGACTGATCTTTTATGTTGGCATTATGGTAGTTTCTTAGTTTCAGAGGAGATATGAAGAGCGGTCATGAGTGGATGCATAATTGGTTGTCATTGATGGCAATGTATTCAATTATCATGATTGCAACAATCGGTAAGATATGTACATGATTAGTAAAGGAAAGATCAACTATGTATGTTGACTATTGTTCAGGAAGAATAGTTTCAGACACAAAATGAGGTAGCGGTTGAGTTACAAAAAAATTCAAGTGTTGCGATCATAGATATATTTTTTATATGGTAAGTGGAATCCATGATTCTAATTGCAACAATTTATACCAAGTTTTGAATGAATCATGTCATGAGTGAGAAAATGATTTACCTATTTGGTCACCGATCAGAGTTTCATATTAATTTGGTTAAGGTGGTGGATCTGAGCCTGAAATATTAGTTCTAAATATTGGTAATACATTTTGAGGATGAAATATTGGATGTTTTGATGTTGATTTTGAGGATGTTGGCTAATCTTTTGAGCCGACTGCGGTGGAAAGTTCTAGGTTTTGAGTGACCTAAAGATAGTTCTATATAAGGAGCACTACATCATTTGAAGGAGAAGAGATAATTTTAGCATCAAGAAAAAAAGGAGTAGAAAGGATCTGATAGGAAATCAATTTCATTCTACAAATCAACATATCTTGTTGTTTCCTAACAGTTGTAGCAGGTTAAATCCCTTAATCAAGTGAACTTTAACAGGTTCTTATTTGTAAATCCTTTAACAGGGCAACTTCTTTATTGAGGTTTGAAATCCTCTAGTGAGGTAGATCATACCTGATCTTATTGTACTCCTAATAGTGTACTAATATTTCCTAACAGGGGTAACCCTCAGAAAGTATATTTGTAGCTCCTAACAAGGAAAACTCATTTACTATAATAGTGGACTTGTGGGTGTCATCTCCACTATGGTTTTTTCCCTCTTACAAGGGTTTCCATCATAAAATATCTATGTTATATGTGTTGATCTTGTGGATTCTTGATATTATTTACTACTATATATTTACTTTAGTTATATGTTTTGTGGTTTGGAAGTTAATAGTGCAAATGTTCTTATCAGTGGTTGAATTTGTTCATTACCTATTTGTACTGATTCACCCCCCTCTCAGTGCCTAAGATTTCCAACAATTGGTATTAGAGCATTAGTCCTCTTGATATTAAGCTTAACTGATTGAAGAAAAGATCCCTATAATCCAACATGGATAGATACAAGTATGAAAAGAAGCTTGAGGATGCAAGCAAAGTTATCAATGAACTGAAGGAAAAGTTGAGGCATTCCCTTGCTAAAAAAAGAGAGATTTCTGAGCTATTGAGTGAACTTAAAGAGTACATTGAACAACTATCTGAAGGTAGTTTTTTTGAAGAATCTGAGGAAGCACTTGCATATTGTATGCACCCTAAAATGGTCGCCTAGACTTTGGGCCCCATTTATTATTTTATAAATTTATCAAATTTTTGAATCAATGCTTTGGAACATTTTTAATTCAAATCAATTTCCTTGATCAAATTGTAATTAATTCAATTATTCAATTATTTCAATATTTCTTAAGGTTTGATCATTTTTATCTAATTAAAAGATTTAATCTCTCTTTTAATTAAATAAAATTCCTCTCATTTAATTAAATTCAATTTCCCCCATTTAATTAAATAAAATTCTTCTAATTTATTTAGTTGAAAGAAAACCCCTCTTTTAATTAAATAAATAAAAATCCCCACTTAAAGCACTTTATTTGTTGAAAAAGGAAATAAATTAAATGAAAAAGTAAAT
>MU227513.1:4029190-4039631 GCA_018584345.1 Thuja plicata
GATGCAAGATTCTAACTTAAGCTATGGAAATGAATCTAAACTATTATGCCAAATATGAGATCTAAACTAAGTGCTCAAATGTGCTTAAGTGCTCAAGTGCTTCAAGTGCTCAATTTTCTAACTAGTTGCAAAATGAGGAGTGAGGCCTCCTTTTATAGATTTGCTTATCAAAATAGAGGGCTAGGATTAAGAGGTGGAAAATGAGTGGCTGAGATGAAGGGTTAGGTAGGGTTTTGGTGGGAGTGAAGGAGATTAAGAGGCAAAAAAAATGAGTGGCTAGGATTAAGTGGTTAAAAAGAGGAAAAGTCAACCCTCACTTTAGAAAAGGTGATTGTGCACATGATTAGAGGTAATCCACCTTTAATCAAGATTAGAGGAATAATTAGCAAGAGGTGAATTTAGATAAGGTAAATAGAGATTAAATTAAAATAATTTTAATTTAATCAAAGTTTAGAAGAACATTAGTTGGTGGAGGAATAAAATAAATCAAATTTATTTTACAATAAGAGATGGAAGGATAATATATTAAATTTAATTTAATATATTATAGTATTTAAATAGAATTTAAATACAAGAGGGAAAATGAATTTATTTAATTTAATTTAATTTAATTAAATAAATAGAGGAATATAACAATATAGTTAATTAATTAAAAACAACTATAATGTTAAAGGCAAATATTAATAAAAATTAATATTGAGTGGGAATGGACAAATTTAAGTGTCTACAAAAGAGTTGCAGAGGATGTCAAGAGATTATTGAAGATGTCATAAAGGCTAAAGATGAAACCCTAAAATAAAAGTTGGAGCAACTATTCAGATCGGAGAAAGAGGTTGTTATATTGTAGGAACACTTACATGACACAAATGAAGAAAAAGATGATATTGAAAGAGAGAATGAGGAAATAAGGAAAGAGAATGAAAAGCTAAAATAAGAGTTGAAAGATGCAAATGATTTGCTCGCCAAATTCAAAAAGAGTTCTGCTAAACTTGATGAAAACTTGGAAGATAGAGGATGACTGGAGAGAAACAAGTGTTAGAGTAATTATTTGTTTACACTTATTAATTAGATCACTTTGATTTAATTAATTAAGTTGTTCATTACTCTAGTTTACTCAAGCTATCTCTTAGGAGCATTATAATTAATATTTATATTAATTATTAATGTGCAACCTAGCTTTTCTAGTTTTAGGGTTTCATTCACCTTTATAGGTTGAACTTTGTAGTTCCTTTTTCACTAACTCGGATTATAACTTACCTCTCACATTTTGAGTAACTTCTGAGTTCCTCTTTTTTCCTCTTTATGCTTCTCTCCTGTAATAGGTTATTTGTATGCAGGTGTTCTTAGTGTTCTGTGGATTTGTATCTCTCAAATCCTACATGGTATCAGAGCTTCCCTGCTACTGCCTAGTCTAGAGGTCTTGATGTCATGATTCGAAGATGAAAACCATAGCTTCTCTAGAGTTTTTTCTTCAATCTGGAGGAGGCTCTTTTGTCTGGATCATTTTGAGCAAAAATGGGTGTTGCCATTGTGCTTAGAGGGCCTGGGAGATCAACTTTTCATATAAAGTTGGCCATATTTGGCCACAGTAGCTTCTGCGAAAAAAATTGCCCCTCAGGCCGTACGACATGCTTCCTGAGAAAAAAATTTAAATTTTTTTTTAAAAAGGCCCTTTTAGGGAACTTTTGGGGTGTAGCCAGTCACAGCACCCTGGCGCCACCCCGGCCTGGCCCATGCCCGGCCCCCGCCGACGCATCACCAGCAGGGCACCTGGCAGCTGCCGCCGACGTAGCACCACCTAGTCACCACCTCCGTCGGCCTGCGCCGCCCCTGCTTAGCCCCCACGCTGCCACCTATCCACCCCTCTAATGATGTCATCATCCTGGGGGTGACATCAGCATCCCAGTGACCAGAATATTTTTCAAGTGACCAGAAACTTTTTCCGGCCAGACAGGCCTGTGACGTGCCAACAACCGTCAATTTTTTTCCCAAGCGCTACGACGGTTATTTGACCATCAAATTTTTTGTCGTCTTTGTATTTTTCCAGAGAGCTCATTTCTTGGAGGTTCAGTTGGTATTTTGGGCATAACTTTTGCATCCGGTGTTCATTTTCAAAAAACAAAATATCACTAGAAAGCTCTTTCCAAGCCGGAGATGATGATGCTAGTTTTGGTTTCTAATTCAACTATTTGAGCTCCTTTTTGGCCTTGAAGTAGAGGCTTCAGTTTCCTCCATCTCTGCATCTAGCGTCCAGGTTTTCTTCTAGTTTTTTTGTGCTTTCTATAGTTGTTTCTTTGGTGTACAGGGGATAGATTTATACATTGTGGGGGGTGCACTTTCCTTTCTATAATTTAATTCATAAAAGACCCTTCTATTTTTGTCTTCTTCTCTCAATGTTGGACCCCTCTGTGGCCCAGCTGACACCTCACAACTATCACACCTAGAAAGCACACATAACTAGGCTACTCATGTCACATGGCTTATGGTCATGTCTGAATGAGCACCAACCTATACTATAGTGTCCTTTTGAGGTTCTTCAGCACATAAACAAAATGGATGAAGCCATGGGCTTGATTTCACTGAACATCTCCGACAGTCTCTTGTTTCACCTGGATGGTTTGACCACTCCTCGGGCTATTTTGGGCAAGTTTTTAGATTTGTTTGGCACAGTGAATGAGTTTCGAGCACTAAAACTTGATGCAGAGTTGACCAGTTTGTCTCCTGATAGTTTTTCCACCATTGAGGACTTCTTGATGAAGTTCAATGCTCTTTGATCACCTTTACATGGATGTGGGAAGACCAAATCAGATGATGAATGTATCTTCCTGATACTCTCAAAGCTTCACGGGCAGTTCCAGATTTTCTCCTCCACTTTCTATTCCACTATGGATGCTTTGGGTCCTAGGCACAATATGCCTTCCTTTGCGGCCTTCTGTGATCAATTGACCCGAGAGAAGTCAAAGCTTCAATAGTTGAATGATGCTTCTGGCTCTATGATCCATGCCTTGGTTGCTCACCCATCTTCATGGAAGCCAGAGTAGAAATAGGTACCATCAACTAGCGTCTTGGAAGGATTCCCCTTCTCAACATTCCTCTGAACCACCTCCTTCACCTAAGGGAAAATCAAAGAATGAAAAACCTAAGTGTACTTACTATAATAAGTTCAATCATGATGACTCTCAGTGCTTTCAGAAGAAGGTATATGGATATGCCCAACAGATTTCTGAGTTGATAGCTCTTCTTCACAAGAGAAAGATTGAAATTCCTCCCTCCTCTTCTCACTGGTCTTCTTCATCATCTTCTCAGGTAGATGGGTCAGACAATGGAAAGGGTCATGCCTTATGTGCATATATTATAGCTCCCTCTTCTAGGTGGCTGCTGGATTTTGGTGCTTCACATCATATGGCATCTTCTTAGAGTTCCTTCTCCTCTTTTGCGGCCTCCCCTACCCCACACATCTTGATGGGGAATGACATTGTTATGCCTATGTGTGGGAAAGGTTCTATTGACATTGATGGTGGTGCATTCCATGATGTACTATGTGTTCCATCTTTGTCCTCTAACCTTCTCTCCATCTATCAGGTTACTCACAGTGGGACAGGGAGAATAGTTGAGTTCACTCCAGATTCTGTGCACATCAGAGACAGGGTGACAGGCCACATTATTGCTACAGGGTCAAATGATCATGCCACCCACTTGTGCTCCTTCTCCCATTTTGGTCCACCATCTCCATTGTTGGAGAATATCTCTCCTACTTCACGAGTGCCTAGTGAAAAGAAGTCAGGTCACCTAAACTTCTATGTTGCTTCTGAGATTAGTGTTGTGGATTCTCCACCTCCTCCTCCTGTCATGTCTACATTTATTCAGTATGATTCTTCTTCATCTATCCCTGTTATGGTCGCTCCCTGCATTGAGCCTTCCACTCCAGTTGTTGAGGGAATATTCGAGGACATTCATCTCCTCCATGTTGATAGATTCATCTCATCTATTGGCCCACCTTCATTTGGGATTCCATTCCAGGAGTCTCATTCATTCTCCTTTGAGCACCAGTTAGGCCTTTTGGTTTCACCTCTCATTCAGGGGTTTCCTTGTTTCTTCATGCCTTTGTTTCTTCCACATTGGAGTTCCATTGGTTTGATCATTTCTACAGGGGTTCCATCATTTTGGGGGTCTTTGGTGTCTCATCCCTCTCTCATGGGGGGTTTGATTATACTTATGGTTTTGAGAGAGTCTCTTGAGCCATTCTTTTCTGCATTTTTTTCCTATCCCTTCTTGGAGTAGGGTTTTTCCCATGTGGTTTTATCTATTTCTCCGCTTTACAAAGATTTGGTTGTGCTTGGGTACCTGATTAGGCCTTGTTGCCAGGAGCCATTTTCCTACTTTCATAGTTGTGCTAGGTTAGCTTACCTCCTGAGCTTCTCTTAAGGGGGGGTGTTAGAGTAATTATCTGTTTACACTTATTAATTAGATCACTTTGATTTAATTAATTAAGTTGTTCATTACTCTAGTTTACTTAAGCTATCTCTTAGGTGCATTATAATTAATATTTATATTAATTATTAATGTGCAACCTAGCTTTTCTAGTTTTAGGGTTTTGTTCACCTTTATAGGTTGAACTTTGTAGTTCTTTTTTCATTAACTCGGATTATAATTTAGCTCTCACATTTTGAGTAACTTCTGAGTTCTTCTTTTTCCCTCTTTCTGCTTCTCTCTTGTAACAGGTTATTTGCATGCAGGTGTTCTTGGTGTTCTATGGATTTGTATCTCTCAAATCCTACAACAACAAGGTCTAGGATTTTCAAAATTTGAAGTTGGTGAGTCATCTGGCACTAAGGACATCAATGTAGGAGGAAAATCAACACCCAAGGTGAACAATAACACTGTAAAGAGAAGGTATAGACCGGTATATTTTAATTTTCATAAGGAAGGTCATACTGCTAATTTATGTTGGTTTAAACCTATTGGTCCAAATGTTTGACCTAGAGGTTCTATTGCTAGATCGGGAAATTCCTATGGTAGAACTGATAACTACAATACTATTTCTAAGGCATTCCATGGAGTTTTTTATTATTGCAACAAGTTTGGACATAGATCTAGTGAGTGCAAGGCGATAATAAAAAACCAGTGGTCATATGATTACAATAGTCAGAGACCTATCAATCAAGGTAACTGGTCAGATGTTACCTATTCTAATTATCACAACTATGGGAATGTCGTTGTGAATTGTAGATTAAGGTCAATCAGGGGCAATGTTGGATCCTAAAATATAACAGGTATGGTATGTTATGTCTGTAACAAAGTTGGTCATCTTCCTAGAACATGTAGAGAAAGAAAGTATACTAGATGTCAATTGGTGAAAAATGTTGAAAATGCTAAAGGGAAGGAAATAGTTAATGTTGAAGAATTCAGAAATGATATGAAGAAGACATGGGTGAGGAAAGGATAATTGAATTCTTCAGAGTTGACTGAGAACTCCACAAGTTCCAGAAATGCGGAGAATCCATCAGTAAACTAAGCACATTATTTTCTTATGGGGAGCACTTATAGTCAAATCATTTACCGATCCCATAGGTTCATGAGCGGTAAGCTTCATATGCATTTTGAGATGTGTATTTGTGAGTTAATGATGGCTAGTGAAGATAAAGTGTTTTTGTGCATGCGTAAATGTTATATTTTAACCATTATGGTTGGTGAAAAGCACATTTGAGCGTTATATTTAATGACTACATTCACAAACATTATAATGATGAGAAAGTAAACCCATTTTTTACTTTACATTCTATCGAGGTTTACTAAAGAGAATTTGTTTACATTCTATAGCGAGAGTTATTTGTGTTTGTGGATTGAGATTTCGTGCAGGAAACTCTATCGATTGTCAAAGATCACCAATCAGTGAAGTTGAAAGGTTATTGCTAGTGCGCTGAAGAATTTGTAGAATTATAATTGCAAAGAGATAATTGTTGACATTATGGATACTCCTATCTTGGTCAACATCATTGATGAGCCAAGACTCATATTCAAGTTACACCTGATGAAGGAAAATGAGACTAATCCAATTGGTGCCCTATCTTCGATACCCTATGGTATATTGTTGACAAAAGACAGTCTTTCATACACTGCAAGTGGAAAGAACTTGGAGTTGATGAAATCTACAATGAGTTTCTTAAACTGTGTGATGACCAAAGATTAAAGGAGGAGCATATGCATATGATGAACAAAGGTTTAACCTATGTGGATAAGATACCTAATCATTTTCATCCAGAATGGATAAGATATGTATTGAGTAGAGTCCATGATCAATTCATTTGATCAGACAAGCCACACAAGATTACAAAGGAGATAATCAATAGAGTTACTAGATTTTGTGTGATCGGTGAGGCACCAACTCTGCAGAATATTTCTACAAATTTGATTACTCGCTTGACCAAATCCAAACAAGATCACCGAGTTATGGCTATCAAGGATATAATAGACAAGGAAGTGAGATTTTCTTCAATGGTGATAGGATACATAGTATACCAGTCTAGTCAGTTGAACAGTGTACCTAGTGGAACTATTCATGTTGCATACATAATGGTGAAGGAAGATGCAAAATATGATCTTTGTTAGATGTTGAGGAGTCAATTCTTTATGAGAACAGAGAAGATCAAGAAAGATAAGAAGCAGACATTCAAATATAGATCACTCCTGGTATGTATGTTATTTTACTTACAGAATTAATTTCCTGTAATAGGTCCTATTACATGGTCAGAGGATAGAGCGGTAGTAATGCATATTAAGGAATGTATCAGGACTTCAAGAAACAATTTTAATATGGTTATGTGTGGATATTTTTAAAAACATTAAGGGAAAATGCACTTAAGACAGAGAATCAAAATTGGTATTGTTGAAAAGTATAAAGATAACATTTGTTTTCTAGTAGATTAACAAACATGTATGTTGTAAGGAGTGCAACCTAGGACATTTTGGGTACCAACTATGGGTTATGAAGTTGATGGTAATTTAGTCACTATACATGTTGATGTTCTATTGTAAAAAACAATTGATACTTCAACACCTAGGGTTGGAACCTATGAAGAGTCATCATTGAAAGTTCACATTGGATTGAGAGCATTGGTAATCCAAGGGAAGGTTAGGAATCAAGTTGAAAAATTAGCCAAAATGAGTGGCATAACTCCAGAAATGATGACAAAACTTAGGAATAAAATGGAGAGTAAGGAAGCAAGCACATATGCTACCACAGAAGTCAAGGAAGTTTAAATTGAAGAGATTACACCTCAGAGAGTCACTAGGAGTTTAGTACTAAAACAAAATAAATCTACTTCTACTACTCCTATTAAGACTAAGCCAAAAAAGGAGTCACCTGAGACTGTTCAGAAAACTTATAGAAGAAAGAAAGCAAAAAAATTAGGCTATAAAGAGTTAAAGGGTAAGAAAGGAGGTAAGGAAAAGGTTGAAGAAGAATAATTTGAAACTAAGTCTGAGAAGGAAATAAAAGAATTGAGATCTAGTGGGAAGAAGTATACTATAGTAGGAAAACCTACTAATAAAACTGACAATATTGTTACTCTGGACAACATTGTTAAAAATATTAAGAAATATAGAAGAATGGCTAAAGTATTGAGTTACTTTGATGAATTTGATAGTGAAGATAAAAGGAAGATAGAAGATGTAGTTGTAGAGAGTCTAAATACTTTTTGCAAATCACCAAGTGAACTATTCAAGGCTATACCTAAGGAATTGTACAAGTCAGTTGAAAAAAGATGGAGAGAAGTTTTGAAGATTGATAGAGTGATGATGGAACACAAACTTGCAATTTTGCAACCTGAATTGACTATAGAAGAGGTAAATTTAATGGTTGAAGCAATGAGAGGAGAATTTAAGAAAAGGAACAGAGTCACAATAATTCTCATTGGAGAAACACAATCGGTAAGAGCTAATACATTCGATACATGGATAGAGTTAGTAAAGTCTGAGACTGCAACTAAAGAGAAATTGGTAGAAGAGAAAGGAAAATCACAAGAGACAACAAATGAAGAGATTAATGATGTCATAGATAAGGTTATCTCTGATATCCCTGAGCAGATACAAAATATTGATACTCAAACTAATGCTGAAGCACCTAGAGAGAAGATTGTTGAGGAAGTGATAGAACATAAAGGTGAAGGATATAAGGATGATGATGATATACTTTCAGTGGAGAGGAAGCTAGATCTAATCAGTGAAGGTAGCATAGCAAAGAAGAGAAAAACAAATAATTCTAACTCTGAGGAAGAAGATGAAGGAGAACCTGGAGATGAAGAAATGCAAACAACTATTGATATTACTTAGATGAGTCCTAAGCAGATGTTGAAAATGTCTGATAAGCTTAAGGAGAAAGAAGTAAGGGACAGATTGAAGGGAAAGAAAAAGAAGGTCAGAATATTGAAAGGAGTCAGAAAAATCATTAGGAATTTTGTACCTAATGTGGGATATGAAAAATAAGATAATCCAATTAATCAGCTGGGTATGTTGGTCAAGGTTGTTTCTGATCAAGTGCCTGGCATGGAGAATGCACCAATGAAGTTGGCTATGAAATAACATCAGGATATATGAGCTAATAAGTTGAGAGAGATTATCTCATTTGATACAGGGTCACTGATAATTCAAGTGAAAAAAGTGAAGGAAATCCTACAAGAGATATGATAGATATTTGTAAAAGTTTCCAAGTTTACAAATTTTACAAAAGACTTAGAGAAAAAGAGAGATGATGCTTAACTAGAGCTTAATGCTTTGATTGAAAAGTTTGATCCCATTACTAGTTCAGCATTAGAATACAATGGTAAGGTCAAACTGATTACTCAGATAGTGAGGTAGTTACAAACTGAACATGATAAAAGGATTATTACACTTATGGAGATGCAGACCTATTTGGCCCCCACTATAGATCTTATGCAACAACATGCGAGAAATTCAGAAAACACACTTAGTCTACCAGTGGTGAGTACTTTGAGTGATATGGAAGGATTAGCATCGGTAATACATGGGTAAATTATATCTATGGAGTGCTTACAAGAGTCATGGGAGAAGTCATTAGAGACTGCAAAGACAAACTTCAAGGATGTCTTTGACATAATGTAATTTTGATGTGTGATTCTTTGTCATTGTTGAAAAAGAGAAAGAGAAATAGAAAGAGAAAGAGAAAGAGAGAGGATGTGTAGAGAAAGGGGGAGTATGAGTTACTCAGTGCAAATCATACTTACAGATTTATGAAAATCTAAAGCTTTTTCCATCAATGCCAGAGGGGGAGATTGTTTGCATTATGGTAGTTTTGTAGTTTTGGAGGAGATATGAAGAATGATCATGAGTGGATGCATTATTAGTTGTCATTTATGCCAATGCATTCAGTTATCATGATTGTAGGAATATGTAAGATCTATACATGATCGAAAAAGGAAAGATCAACTATGTAAGTTGATTGGTGTTCAGGAAGAACAATATCAGACACAAAATGAGGTAGCGTTTGAGTTATGGAAAGATTCAGGTGTTGCAATCATATATATAGTTTTTATATGGTATATGGAATCCATGATTCCAATTGTAAAAGTTTATACCAAGATTTGAATGAATCATGTTATGAGTGAGAATACAATTTACCTATTTGGTCACTGATTAAAGTTTCATATTAATTTGATTAAGGTGGTAGATCTGAGGCCGACATATTATTTCTAAATATTAGTAATATGTTTGAGGATGATATATTGGATGTTGTTAGAACTATTTTGAGGTGGTTCGCTAATATTTTAAGCTGACCGTGGTGGAAATTTCTAGGTTCTAAGCGACCTAAAGACAATTCTATATAAGGAGCACTAAATCGTTTGATTTAGGATTGCGATCATAGTTTCAGGTTGGGCGATCATAAATTTAAGGAGCAGAGATCAGTTTAGAATTAGGAATTAAAGGAGCACAAATGATCTAATAGGAAATCAATGTCATTCTATAGATCAAACAACATATCTCATTGTTTCCTAATAGTTACAACAGGTTAAATCCCTTAACCAGGTGAACTTTAACAGGTTCTTATTTGTAAATCCTTTAATAGGGTAACTTATTTATTGAGGTTTGAAATCCTCTAGCGAGATAGATCATAACTAATCTTATACTCCTAATAGTGTACTAATCACTCCTAACAGGGTGAACCCTCTGAAATGGTATTTATATCTTTTAATAGGGAAAACTTATTTATTGCAGTAGTGGGTTTGTGGGTGTCATCCCCAGTGTGGTTTTTTCCCTCTTACAAGGGTTTCCATGATAAAATATATGTGTTATGTGTGTTGAGCTTGTGGATGCTTGATATTGTTTACTATCATTTATTACTTCAGTTATATGCTTTGTGGTTCCTAAGTTAATAGTGCAGATATTCATATCATTGGTTGAATTTGTTCATTACCTATTTGTACTG
>MU227513.1:4039768-4067668 GCA_018584345.1 Thuja plicata
ATATATATATGTTAGGATCAAGCAACATTGGGGGGGGGTGAATCAGTGTTGCAACACTTTTAACTAATCTCAAACATTTGAAACTTAACCATGCAATAGCATAAATAATAAGAATATACACACAGAGAAGATAACTCATAACACCATGATTTTTTGTCGAGGAAAACCATGTTAAGCGAAAAACCATGATGGGAATTAACACCCACAAATAATGCACTAAAAATATTGTATCCTTGTTAGAAGATCTTCCCTGTTAGGAGTTGATTATTACATCCAATAAAAATTCCATGTTAAAGGACATACCCTGTTAGGAGTCTTCTCAACCCTATTAGGAATTGAATGAAATGATGAGCTCACTACCTGAGCACACTGTCCAAAGTGAAGGTTAAATCCACCTTTTGAAGGTTAAACCCACCTTTTGGATCCACTGTCCAAAGAGAAGTATAAAATTATATTTATAACAATGAACTAACTGGTAGCAACTTGCTTTGCCTATAGAGTTCGAATGAAGTGCATTACAAACATAATCACTTCTCTACATCCAGAAGAACTCGCATCCACATGCTCCCAGCATCCAATACATCCAATCCATACCATACACATCAAGACACTACTTTCCTTTATACAAGTTACAATAAGTAATTAAGTCATCTTATTAAGACTTCCCCACTGCATAAACAATTACATAAACCCTTGCTAAGATACACACGACACCTTACATAAGTAATTAACAAATACAAATCATTAGTTACACGCCAAGATCCATAATTCATTCTTGTTAATCATTAAGTACGTTACATCTTTGTGGTCGGCCCCAAATAGGTCTTCGCTAGTCTACACATCACAACTGACGTCATCAAGAATCCAACGAACCAAGAATCACAAAAAATGTTCTCTTATGTATCTTCTATCATGTCTTAAGATTGCATATCATAACTCATCCTCACATCCAAGTTATCCCAAAAACTTAGAGACCATCTCTGTCATAATCCTTTGTCACTGCACTATAACCAGCCTTTACCAAAATAACTATAACTCATGCAAACAACAATGGTTGTAAAGGGTTTCAGGGCCCCTTCAACACCTGATTTTACCTATTAATCAAAAAAATATCAAATCCAATGACCTTAGATACAAGGTGTACATTCTTCCCTCTACACAACTATATACTTGCATCTATTGAAACATCGTACACTGTCCGTACACAACTGTCAACCTCACTTGTACCTGTGATAACCAGTCTTTCTAAAACTTCTAGTGCATCCAACTTAAAAATATGTTGACATCAAAGAAAAAACATGAATGCCAACACCTCAAACAACAACAATTCCAACAATCTCCCCCTTTGGCGTTGATGGCAACATATGTGAAAATCCATCAACCCAAAAGTAACTTTCTTAATACAACTTTCTCAATATCCCTTCACAACTCCCTCTAAGGTAGTAGGGATTTTTCACTTATATCACTCCCCCTTTGACATTAATGGAAAAGGGTTCCATATCTCTTTTATTTCTTTGTACATCCCACCTCTGCAAGGTGTAGCTTTTTCAAATCTTCATACCTGCAACAAACCAGGTGCTTGATCACCCAAATATGTTTTGTTGTGTTCCTACGATCACTCCCCCTGAGGAGTAGATCCAAGCATCAAGTTCATATAATAATATATCTCTAATAACTATTATACTGATGCATTCCTACATAATTTAGGTCTCACAAGGTGAGGTTCTCACCCCAAGCATACCTCTGAGATACTCAAAGGCATATTTTGACAAAGGTTTAGTGAATATATTTGCTATTTTCTCCTTTGTACTGATGTACTCCAATATGACTTCCTTTTCTGCAACCTTGTCTCTCAAAAATTGATACTTGATTGAAATATGTTTAATATTTAAATGCATAACAAGATTCTTTGAAATTTTCACTGTGCTTGTATTATCACAATGTATAACCACTGGCTCTTCAAAGGTTGTCCCAATGTCCTTTAGCATCTGTTTCATCCAAAAAATATGTGTGCAATTTATAGCAGTAGCTACATATATTTATTTAACAGTATATTGAGCTATATATTCCTACTACTTACTTAACAATGAAACCAACCTGTTTCCAAGAAAAAATGCTCCACCAATGGTGCTTTTTCTGTCATCAACACTTCATGCCTAATCAACATCAGTATAAGTATGCAATGTAAAACCATCAGGATTTTCATACCATAAACCATATACCAGTGTCCCTTTCAAATATTTGAATATCCTTTTAACTGCAACAAGGTGAGTTTCCTTAGGATCAACTTGAAACCTCACAACAATTTCAACTGAACAAGCTATGTCTGGTCTAGTGTGAGTTAAATACTGCAAACCTCCAATCATGGACCTGTATTTTGTTTGAAAAACACTTTGAGATTCATCAATATTAGTAATCTTTCATCCAGTAACCATAGGAATTCCAATAGGTTTACAATCTTCCATCCCAAACTTCTTTAGCAACTCCTTAAGATACTTGGTTTGAGAAATAAAAAATACCATGTTTACTTTGAGTAATTTGCAAACAAATGAAAAACTTCATTTCACCAATCATAGACATTTCAAATTCACTTTTCATTTCCTCATATAATTTTTTACTCATTTCATTATTGTCTCCAAAGATTATATCATCCACAAATACTTCAACAATCAACATTCCATCTTCACAAGTTCTCAAATATAGATTACTATCTGCACTACCTTTTCTAAAACCAAGATGTAATAAATACCTGTCTAATTGAGCATACCAATCTCTAGGAGCTTGTTTCAAACCATACAATACCTTCTTCAATATGCAAACCATGTCCCATTACCTGTCAAGTGAAAACCATTAGGTTGCTCAATGTAGACCTCTTCCTCTAGATCTCCATTATGAAATGCGAACTTCCCTTACATCTGATTTACCTTGAAGTCTTTATGTGTTGCGTAAGCAATGAACAATCTCACTGCCTCTAACCTCGCAATAGGTGCAAATGTTTCTTCAAAGTATATACCTCCTATTGTGAATAGCCCTTGTAGACCAGTCTAGCCTTATTTCTTACAACCATTCCTTCTTTATTCATTTTGTTTTTGAAAACCCATTTAGTTCCAATTACATTCTTGCCTTTAGGTATAGGAACCAATTTCCAAGTGTTGTTTTTCTCTATCTAATCTAATTCTTCTTGCATTGCCTTAATCCAAGATTCATCTTTGCATACCTCATTGGTAGTCTTAGGTTCTACTTGTGAAATCAAACAAATGTCATTTCTAAATTTAGACCTTGTCATTATGCCCTTATTAACATCACCAATAATCTAATTCTTAGGATGATTCATCTTAACATACCTTGGTGTCTTTGGTGCTTCTATAGGCTTATCCAAGCATGTTTTAATCTCAAGAATTTGTTTTGTCTCTTGATTTTCAGTATTCTTCTCATTCTCTAGGATCTCAATCTTCTTTCCTTGACTGATACAGGGTTTTGTTCTCCTGTATAGTGATCTCCAAAACTTTTGCATCCCAGGTGATTGACTTGCACACCTTTATCATCTTCTTTTGCATATATTATTTCTCTACTTTGTCTGTTGTGACCTTCTCCAAGGTTGTGAAATGGATATCAAACTCATCCAAAACTTTGTTCAAGTTGTCTGCAATATCACTTCCTTGAAAAGGGAAAGGCAAGGGTAGGAGTTTATTCTCTCTATCAACTTCCCTCTCTAATACCTTAGCCTTCCTCTCATGCTTTTGTTCTAATCTCTCTATGCTATTCTTCTCTTCATATGTAGTCAATTCAATTTTAACCTCCTTCAGTTTAGTCTCTTTTCCCTCAATACTATCCTTTACTACTTATTCAACCTTATCAGTTAGCTTTTTACACTCCTCAATTTGGTCGGAGGCTTTCTTAGCAACATCCAAATCCATAAGAGTGGTATATTCTCTATTCTTCACAAGTGCTCGAACGATGCTAAAAAATGACCAAGTAATCATATTTAAAGCTCAAAGTGTACTTGTGATGCATTTCCTAATACATTTCAAAAAGTTGTTTCATTCCCATTTAGCCATGAAGTTCTAGGTGATCAAACTATGTTACCTTTTAGACCTTACAACCAAGTATGTAGCTTCCACACATATCCTTGTACCGGTATCTAACCTCGCATCATTTAAATCTATAAATCAGGGGCTGGATAATAGACTTTTATATTTATCCAAAGCTCTCCCTAAGGCCATGATTGGCTATTTAGGGTAACGTGGTAATGCTAACATCAGGAAAAGATCCAATAGCATCTACTAACTCTCCCTGACCCTTAGACTCACTCTAGTCCCTTTCTTTCTATACTTTATTATTGTCCTTGTTTCCTTCCTTTGTAAGCTTTTTATTGAACTCATCTATATACTCAACCATACTCTTACCAACATCACCAATGTTCCTCTTTATCACTGTAGGTGGTTTCTTGATGCTTGCTGGTCCATTATATTTGCAAAATTTGCTATGTGTCCTTTATTATTGCATTTTTAAAATTTAGTCAGTGGTCTATTCTGATTACCCCGCAATCTGTAATCCATTTTAATGTGCCCAAAGTTGTTACACTTATAACATGTGATCTTAGTTTCTCTTTCCTCACTAATGTAATCTTGCTTCTTCAATGATTGATCGGGTTTTCTATATTTTGCCTTCTTGTACCCATATTCATAACAATTGAAACAATAACCAGTAAAGGAATTATAAGGACTCCTACCTCTGCAATCCCTCTTAATGTGACCAATTTTGTTACATCCAAAGCATCTTCCTCTGAAAGGTCTAGTTTGCACATTAGGTTCCTTATCTATTTTGCCTTTAGATTGTCTTTCTTGAGATTTAGAACATTGAGCTTCCTCAAAACCAACTCCAGTCTTATCACCTTTAGGATTTTGTGTTGGAAATAATGGGAAGTATGTACTGAGAGGGGAGGGGTGAATCAGTACCTCTAAAACTTTTAGTTAATTAACCTTTAACCTTATGTAATCAAATCTTTGCTTTACCGATCATATTTGTTGTTCTTTCTTTATGCATGTGATATCAATTCATAATCTTAATTGTATGTAGACATTCATATAAACATTCATGAAAGTAATAACACATAACACAAGATATGGTGATGCAGAAAACCCCTGTTAGAAGGAAAAAACTAGGGTGGGGATGACACCCACAAAAAATTCACTATCTACAGATTAGAAGGGGTTGGTTAAGGCTTACAATTTGATCAATACTAATGATCTACCTTGTTAGGAGTATTATGTGGAGACTGGTTAAGGTCTACTTTGTTATGAGCTTTAGCAACACTATTTAGTGTGCACTCGATTAAGAGATTTACAATAGGATTGTCAAATCCACCTTTCTTGAAAGGATTTCTTCTATTTGTTACACTTGTTAGAATGTAGACAAAAATACTCATTAACCTGAGTGTATGCAATCTAAAATTTCTGATTATAGATCCATTAAAGTTTACATGTACAAATTATCACCTAATGTGATTGATTAATACCTCTATTTCTCGGTAGCCTTGGTTCTTGGTTCTTGATAACCAAATTCATCTTTTGTTGTTTTGCTTCTTGAAACTCTCAGTTTGATCCATAGATGTGCTCGTTGGCTACAATCATCCTCTCTTCCTCTTCAAATGAATTATTACACATCTATTTATACAATAGATTTGACCTTTTTAGTTTCACGTATTACAAACTTAACTCTATGATCAAAGGTTTACAACTTGACCTTGATCTCCTAGTTTGCATGTTTTTAATCAGTTAGACTGATTAAAATAATTACAATTATGTTTCTTTTCCCTCAAGAAAATGGTTTTAAAACAAATCTAAACTCTAAATATAAAGCATAACTTTTTTATCTGACGTGGAAGTCATATCCACTTTTCTCGGGATATAACTGACTTTCGGTGTCTGATGCTCGGTTTGCTTTGAAAGTCTTTCGGTGTTCATTTGTTGAACTATCTGTCGGGTTCCTCTATTTCTGATCTTTTGGTTTATAATGTAACCTGCTTGTCAAGTTCCTCTGTATTATCTTCGGGTTGCACTTTTGGTTTACAATGTAAAACTTGTGTCATTGGGTTTCTCTGTACTTAGCACTTTCGATTTGAACTGAAACCTTGTCTTTCAGTGTAGTGTAACCGACGGTTCAAACAACTATTTCTCTTTACATACTAATGGAAAAATATATGTCATCAATATCCCCCTTTGACATTAGTATAAAAAATTGATATGTGCAAAATACTAAAAATGTTTATAGTATGTACACCATGTATATTACTTAGTCATTTTATGACTCCCCCTATGCATATGCGGGTATAGTATAGTATATGTGTATGTACACTTATATTTATACTATTTATTCCTTTTTACCTTTTCTTTTCCCTTTGTGCTATATTTACTATTCATATCATTCTCCCCTATTGTACATATCATTTTCCTTTTCCCCCTTTTTTGATAGTAAGGGCAAAGGTGTATACTTATAAATGATCAAAAATTTGAGAGTGAGAGGTCTTCATTTCCTCCATCATTTTCTCCCATTTCTCCTTTAGATTCTCAAGAGCCATATGCTCTAGTGTGATCTTGGCATGCACATCGTAGATGTTGTCTGCTACAGACATCTCGGCTGTGGCAATTAGCTGTCTTGCCGAACTTATTTGCTATTGAAAAAGTGTGAGATTTGATAGAAGTTGAGCCTCTATCTCGGTAACCTCTTCTCTAAATTGTGATTATGCTTCCCAAAGTTCTTGTCTTAACCTTTTGATTTTAATGATCTTCTCATAATGCAATTTGATTTCATTTCCATCTGTGGTTAGACTCTTAGCACTTGCATTTAGATCAGAATCGATCTTTGTTATCTTATCACTATTATCCTTAGTGAATCTCTCCAAAGTGCATAGCTTCTGAATTAAGGAAATAGCTTCAGTAATGATTGGATCTAATTCATTTGTTAGTTCTGAAAGCTTTACCTTATTTTTTTCCACTTCTTTGCTGATCTTATCTATCAATTTGTATTTGAATTTTTATTCTGCTCATTCTTCAATAGCCTTTTCTGCATCCACATTTTGATTTGTGATGGCGTCAATGAGAACGAAAAGTTGATCCAGAATGGGGGCATTGTGATCAACATCAATGTCAGGAACTATTTGTTGTAACATATCTCTTGTATTTTCCAACACTAGAGAATCTTTGTGTTCTTTTCTAAGCTTTTCTTGCATTGCTTTCCTTTGACATATCTCTCCATATTCTATAAGAGATTCATAGTCCAATGTGGTTGGATCACACTTTGGTATTTAAATTATTTCATCAAGTGTGACCTCCAACTTACTCTTTTTGGTTTTCTTTTTCTTCTTTTGTGATGCACCTGTATGCAAAACCATAGCAAATTTTTTTTCTTGGTCTGATGTGCTGGAGGAAGGCTTCTGTGGTGTTGTACCTTTTTCTTGTTTATCAGGGTTTTCCTTTTGGTTGTCTGAGGACATCTCCTTATCTACCTTCAGTGTATCTACAACATCACCTTTGGTATCCTTAGGCATGGTATCAACTGTCTTATCGTGTTCACCTTTCTCTTTTTGCACTTCATCTATATCTTTCATTTGTGCATCCTTTTTGGTTTGATCTCCATCTATTTTTTCTCCACCAATGACTACCTATTTATCGGTTGTATCCTTCTTTTCATCAGATGTATCTTTTTGTTCATATTACCCTTATTCTCAGGTATGCTTGCTTCCTTCTCTGGTGATTTCTCCTTTTCTGAGATAATGTTGATAGCTTGTATCAACAGTGGTATCTGTCCAAGTGTGTCTACCTATGTTGATTTTTTTGTAGTGTCCTATTCATCAGTTTGGTCCTTGACAATAGTGAACATCTTCATCTTTTTGTATCTCATCTATAGGATCTGCTCTGGTAACATCAATGATTGTATTATCGGGCCATGTTTCATCTGCAATTTCTATATCCTTGTTGGCTTGTGTGTTTAATGATTCTTCATTAACATCCTCATCAGTAATAAGAATAGGTTCGGGGCTCTGTTTATCCTGATCATTTTTGTTCTGTTGCTTGTTAGTAAGAGCTATCTGTGGCTCGGGACTTGTATCCTTGTTAGGTCTATCAAGTATCTTTCTCCATCTAGCCTCACTCTTATTTTCTAGATCAATTAGATGTCCTTGTAGCACTTGGTAGGCTCTTAACTTTGGTGAGAACCTTTTGGAGTGTTTCTTCATCAGCTCTTCAATCTCCTCCATTTTAGATTTGGGAGGCATGACATAAACTAGGTCTCTTTCCCTAATCTCTTTCTCAGAGTGTAATGCAAATGTCCATCTTGCTGACAATCTATTCTAAAGTTCTTTTGGCATATTATCCGCCAATTGTATTGGAACATATTTAAATATACACATCATTTTGACAATTGCTTCTTCTATTTTATTTTTATCCTCGGGATCCAATGTTAGCCATTTCTTAATCTTGCAATAATTTATTGTACCCAATTTTATAATTGAAGCACATACCTCATCAATAGTTTCAGGAATCTTAATCTTTTCTTTTTGGACAGATTCATCTTGCTGAGTAGTTTTGATATCTTCCTTGGTTAGGATCAATTTCCTTCTCCTCTTTGGTGTTGTGGTCTTTTTGGTTTGATTTTTTCTTTTATACGTCCTCACTTGACCTTTCTTGATAGGTGAAGGACTTGCATCCTTTGTTGTCTAACTCTTGGTCCTAGTTGCAGCAGTAGTCATTGGCTTCTTTGCTGGTGGTGGAGGTAGTGAATCAAACTTTGTGGACTCTGAGTCACTCACCTTGTCTGCTTCACCGATGGGTGACTGACCCTTGGTTTATTCTATCTTTTTAGTTTCCTCTTCTGTTACCGACAACCTTTTCTTCAAATTCTTAACCATTTTATCTATCTTTTTGTCAATCTTTTTCACAACTAAGTCCTTTTTAATCCTTTCTTTGGCTTCTTCATAAGTTCCAAACTTAGGTTGTGATTTGTCCAATGGTTCTTTGATCAATTATTCAATAGCATTTGTTGCTTGATCTATGTTAACCTCATAGTCAAGTGGTTCTATCCATGTTGTCCTCGGTACAACTGGTTTGATTAGGGTGGTATCAGTGTCCACCAAAAAACAAATGTCAGTTTTGTATTTATCTACCAGTTGTTCTAGTATTCTCATTCTCTTCTGCATTCTTTCTTTGTACCCAGAGAAATACTCATCCATTAGTGATTCAAAATTGTCTCCAAGTGACTTCATGAATTCACTTATTTGAACTGTCACTGGTTGGGTAGTGTCCTATTTCACATCACCGATAAATGGGAATGATTCTTGGAAATAGAAAAATATACACAATATCAGAGATCCAAACTTACATGAGTTAGTCTTTGTAGTACTGATTGTCCTCATGTTCTCATCTAATTGTCTTAGCAGTAGTTCTGAGAGATCTAACTACAATCCCTTCTTGACAATTTTATATGGTGTATCCACTGCTCCAGATGCAATGTTGTTCAACCTGCTAGCTTGAAAGAACTTGTATCCTAAGACACATGCTCCAAATTTCATTTCATTATCATTGATGGTGGATACCTTTAGTCCTCTTCCATCCCATGCAGCTCTTGTGTTCTTCTCAATGTCAACTCAAGGAGAGTGTTTCAGTGTTTTGGGTTTCTCGGTTATGGGATAATCGATAACAACATGTATAACATCCTTGATTATTAGTTTAGGCTCATCTAGCCACATCTTTCAGTCATACAGTAGGATTAGCACTAACTGAATCCATTCAGTTTTGAACTCCTTTGGGAACCATATGGAATTTGTGAGCCCTTTTACCTCAATGTGCTTGTGCTCATCTTTTATGGTTCCATCATCATTGCAAATCTTCTTGTAATCCTGCTCTACTTCAAGATCTCCATTTCTGCAATCTTGTAGTGAATGTAGGATCTAACATCCTCAATCAACAAAACCCAAGGTGGAATTTTGGAAAATGCTCCAGAGTCGTCGGGTTGCGAGGCAACCTCTGGACAGATCTTATACTTAGGTTCCTCACAAGTACTATTCTTTATCAGATTAACCTTATCCTTCTTATCATTCTTGATCTTGCAGATTCTTCAAGTTGATGCCATCATTTCAAAATTTAGGGCTTTTCCCATAAATGAAAATAGAGTTCTTGGTTATTTTTGTTAAAAACTTCAACCTCTATAGCTATTAGGAATCTCTTTGGAGTGTAGGGAGTCAAGTTGTAGGCGCTCTACAATCGGGTCGCTTTGTACTCAGGTTTCGCTCAACCACTTCTCGGTGTGTGAAGACAAAGTCATTGGGTGATACACAAATGACATTCTTAGTGAGAATGTGATGCTTCAGGGCAACTATCAACTTGTTACATTCACAGACAGATTCAGTGTTTGGCGAAGACAACATTTTTCAACTCTCATGATTACCGACGGATTTCGGTTTACACTAGCGACTTAGCTTTTATGGGTTAACTAATGATTCTCGGTAAGTAAAGACATTTTAGCTTTGTATGTACACTGATGCATTTTGGTATGTATTGACCGATAGGTTTGTTTTCACAGATTTATAACAAGTAATACCATAGTGCATCTTTAATCATGCTGATTTGGTACTTTAACTATGTATAATGGAACTAATGCAAAATATAACTTGGTACAATGCAGTTCCATACTTACTTGTTCTGCTCAGGTGAGGGTGGTGATGTCACCATATCCATTGGATAAGGTGTCACCAATTGTATTTCTCGATCCAACTTCATCAGTGTTTATAGCTTTCCTCCACATTTTGTTTCTCATCTTCCTGATGTCTTCAATGGTGTTTCCATTGGAAAAGGTGATGGTCTCTGTCATTCGATCTCTACAGTCTTTCTTCAGATGACCAACTTTATGACAATGTAGACATACCATTCCGGGGTTAGTCCATCTTCTAGACTTTCTTGTCCATTGTCTCATATAGTTTGCAGCTATGTGACCAAATCTTCCACATGTTGTACAGTTTGCCTATGTATTGTAATCCCAAACATATTAGTTACCGACTCTTTTCGATTGATAGGCAGTTTCTTGATCTTTAGGCTTCCATGCTTGTTTTTTCTTCTTCCAGCATTCAAGAGATGTGTGCTCGTGCATTTTGCAAGCGGGACATTATTTGTCCATGTAGGTTTCCTTCTTTGGTTGTTTCACCTCATATTTACATTCATATGCTTTATGTCCTTTCTTGTTACATTTATAACAAATTAATATGAATGAAGGTGTGGATTTAGGAATACCTTTCATTTTTCTCTTGCATACATCTGATGTGTGGCCTGGCCTTCCATAGTGATTGCATGTCAGCTTTCTTGGTCTTGGATTTGTGTACACATTCTTCAGATCAACTTGGTTTGGTGATTCTTCATTTTTGGTATATCCTAGTCTAGTATTATTGTTGAATCTTCTTTGTCCATCTATAAAATCATCCATCCTTTTGTTTCTTTCTTCAACTCTCTTGATTATCTCATTATGTTGTTACTGCATTCTCACTTCATGTTTCAGCTTTTCATTTTCTTCTCTTAACTCACAGATAGCTTCTATTCTTTCAATGAGTTTTGTATTATTCTGTTTGCCTCTTAACTCATAAGTATAATATGATTTGTGATCTCATGATGATGTTCTATAAGTATTTGTATTTCTGACTCTTTCTCTTGTAGTTTTTCAGTAATCTTCCTCTTTTCATCAATAGCTAGTGTTCTTTCTTGCTCGACTTGTCTAGCATTGTTCATGACATCAATCATTCTTACTATCTGTGTCTCTTGACTGATTTGCAGAGATTTCACTTGTCCCGCCAGATGTTGATTGATTTCATTCAGACTTATGATGCTTTCTTCAGATGTGTATGATGCTTTGCTAGTTGTAGATCCTGAAGACTCAAATAGATCTGGTATCTCTTCTTCATGGTAGTCTGTTTCATTACAGCGAGATGCCATAATCTTTCTTTCATCTAGCAGATGTCTCATCTTGATTCTAGCTTCTTTATATTGTTTAAAGAAGATATGTATTTCTAGCTTTTGATTCTCAATAGTCTTGTCAAGCCTGTACTTCTCCATTGTATGTTATTTTCTCTTAAGTCTTTAAACTTTCCAAATAAGAGATCTAGCTCTGATACCAATTGTTGGAAATAATGGGAAGTATGTACTGAGAGGGGAGGGGTAAATCCGTACCTATAAAACTTTTAGTTAATTAACCTTTAACCTTATGTAATCAAATCTTTGCTTTACCGATCATATCTATTGTTCTTTCTTTATGCATGTGATATCAATCATAATCTTAATTTTATGTAGACATTCATAGAAACATTCATGAAAGCAATAACACATAACACAAGATATGGTAATGTAGAAAACCCCTATTAGAAGGCAAAAACTACGGTGGGGATGGCACCCACAAACTTCACTATCTGCAAATTGGAAGGGGTCAGTTAAGGCTTACAATTTGATCACTTCTGATGATCTACCCTATTAGAAGTATTATGTGGAGACTGGTTAAGGTCTACTCTATTAAGATCTTTAGCAACACTATTTAGTGTGCACTCGGTTAAAAGATTTACAATAGGATTGTTAAATCCACCTTTCTTAAAAGGATTTCTTCTATTTGCTACACTTGTTAGAATGTAGACAAAAATACTCATTGACCTGAGTGTATGCAATCTACAATTTATGATTACAAATCCATTAAAATTTACATATACAAAGTATCACCTAATGTGATTGATTAATACATTTGTTTCTCGGTAGCCTTGGTTCTTGGTTCTTGATAACCAAATTCATCTTTTGTTGTTATGCTTCTTGAAACTCTCAGTTTGATCCATAGATGTGCTCATTGGATACAATCATCCTCTCTTCCTCTTCAAATGAATGATTACACACCTATTTATATAATATATTTGACCATTTTAGTTTCACGTATTACAAACTTAACTCTATGATCAAAGGTTTACAACTTGACCTTGGCCTCCTAGTTTTGTATGTTTTTAATCAGTTAGACTGATTAAAACAATTACAATTTTGTTTCTTGTTCCTCAAGAAAATGGTTTTAAAACAAATCTAAAATCTAAATATAAAGCATAATTGTTTTAACTGACGTGGAAGTTAGATCCACTTTTCTCGGGATATAACTGACTCTCGGTGTCTGATGCTTGGTTTGCTTTGAAAGTCTTTTGGTGTTCAATTGTTGAATTATCTGTCAGGTTCCCTTGCTCTGTTGGGTTCCTTTGTTTCTTCTCTTTTGGTTTATAGTGTAACCTGCTTGTTGGGTTCCTCTATTTCTTCTCTTTCAGTTTATAGTGTAACCTGTTTGTCAGGTTCCCCTATATCATCTTCGGGTTGCACTTTCAATTTATACTATAAAACTTGTGTGGTCTGGTTTCTCTATACTTAGCACTTTTAGTCTAAATTGAAACCTGTCTTTCGGTGTAGTGTAACAAACGGTTTAAACAATCATTTCTCTTTGCATACTAATGGAAAAATATATGTCATCATTTTGTTGTTCAATATGTTCATCAATCGTGTTGCTCACATGAAGTTTCTCTATGTGATTCTTTGCCTCAACAAGTTCTCCCTTAATGATGATATTGTACTCCAATTCTTGATGCCTGGTTTTGACATCATTGATTTCTAGCTGCATTTTCCCCATCTAAACATTTTCACTATTCAAGGTCTCTTCAAGTCTTCTATTCTCATCTTTCTCTTGCTGAATTTCCTTAGCCAATTGCAAAGTAGTGACTTCACATTCATGTTTTAGTCCTTCCTTTTCCTGTACTTCAATTTTTTCAATCAAATCAGATGAATCATTCTCATGTTCCTTTATCTTCTCAACAAGTTCATGCTTTTTGTTCCTTGAAATTTCAAGTTGCTCCTTAATCCTCTTTATGTAATCTTCATCTCTTCTCAATTTAAATTTTAATTCCACATTATCAACATTAGCCTTATCCAGGTCTTTAAGTGTTGCTTCAAAATTTTCTTCCAAATTTCTTGAATCCATCAGGATCTCCCTCAAGCTATTAGGATTTCTCTCCAAGGGCCTCAAGCTTTGATACCAATTGTTAAGATCAAGCAACACTAAGAAGGGGGTGGGAGAGGGGGGGGTGAATCAGTGTTGCAACACTTTTAACTAATCTCAAACATTTGAAACTTAACCATGCAATAGTATAAATAATAAGAATATACACACAAAGCAGATAACTCATAACACCATGATTTGTTGTCGAGGAAAACCTTGTTAAGGGAAAAACCTCAGTGAGAATTAACACCCACAAATAATACACTAGAAATATTGTATCCCTATTAGAAGATCTAGCCCTGTTAGGAGCTGATTATTACATCTAGTACAAAGTATCTGTTAAAGGATAGACCCTGTTAGGAGTCTTCAGAACCCTGTTAGGAGTTGAGTGAAATGATGAACTTAGTACCTGAGCACACTGCCCAAAGTGAAGGTTAAATCCACCTTCTAAAGGTTAAACCCGCCTTCTGGATCCACTGTCCAAAGAGAAGTATAAAAGTATACTTATAGCTGTATACGTTAAATGTGGCCTTGTTATTCAACCATACACTTCAACATAGTCCTTCTTCATTAGCCACATACAGAAGTGAATATGAGTTATTCATCTTGTATGTCTGTATGATTTTACCCGTTGCCTTCTATCCAGACGGGGTTTTGAATGGCTCTCAGAATAAGAGTCTCACAACCTAGACCAATCCAAGAACGAAGGATTTTTTCTCCATTAATGCAATGCAATGCAAGATTAATCTAAGAATGAAAGATGCAAGATTAATTTAATAATGAAAGAGATTAAACTACGACATGATTTTGAATGAGATTAATCTAAGAAAAATGAAACTAATCTATTGCAAATGAGAGCTTAATGTAAATGAGATTATGAACTATAAAATGCAGCAACAATTCATTAATCTAACAATGCCTCCCCTTGAATGAGAAATGGGAGTTCTTTTATAGACTGAGAGTCTGCTCAGAATAGAAAGTTTCCTTTTGAAATAAAACAGATAAAAAAGCCAGTTCAGATTAGCAAGTTTTCTTTAAAAGAAAACAGTGAACAATTTTCTTTTTTATTTTAAGTGTTTTATATTTGATTTTAACTGTTTTATTTCTCTTTAAAGCATAGTTAATTCAAAATTTCCATTTCTGAACAAGAGAGAAGATTTTTGAGAGAATATTTAATTAAATAAATAGAATATGACCTCATAAATGTATTTTCTCAATTATTTGAATAATTAAATTCAATTATTGAAATGAGGATATTTATTTAATAATTAAATATTATTTAATTCCTTTTTATGTCTTTTAGCTAAAAGGGGAGAATTTAATTTAATTAAAGTTCTAGGAATTTATAATTAAATTAATTCAATCATAGGGTTTATTTAGCTAATTGATATTTTAGGAATTAAATATAATGTATGATTAATGCAAATTTAGGATTTTCTGCATTTGACACTTAGGTCAAGTAGAGTCAGTCAAAACTCAGAATTGCCGAGTACAATAGGACTTTGATGATTCAGAAGAATGACAAATGAAACAAAATTGGTTAGGGTTACAAGATGCCAATTTTGGGGTGTTACATTCTACCCCTCTTTGAATTGATGTGCAAGCAGTGCATTGATTCAAAGAATAGTCTGATGTCTAAAGCATAGAAGAATAGATTTTGAAAATTGATGATGCAAAGATTGATTGATGAAGATTTCAGAGCCATCTCCAGGACAGAGCTTAACTCTCGAAGTCTAGGTTAGATCGCCAAGATGCCAGTCAAGTAGAGTTTTCGAGGTTCATCTCCAAAATGAAGCTTGATCCTCAAGAATCTAGGTTAGATTGCCTCGATACATAATAGATTAAGATTTAGAGAATCATCTCCAGAATGAATCTTGATCCTCAAGGATCTAAGTTAGATTTCTCAGATACCTAATAGATTGACATCTTTCAAAAGATTGTCCCCAGAATGAGGCTCAACCTTCAGGAGTCAGGGTTAGATTGCCCGGATACCAGTCCATAAAAAGATAGTCAATAGAGATTTTTAGGACTATCTCCAGAACGAAGCTTAGTCCCCCAATATCTATGTTAGATTTCCTAGATACTGGTTAGATCAAGTTTCAGAATCATCTCCAGAATGGAGCTTGATTTTCAGGAGTTAGGGTTAGATTGCCCCAATTCCTAATAGATTGAGATTTTGAGAATCGTCTCCAAAATGAAGCTTTATCCTCAAAAATATGAGTTAGATTGCTCAGATACTTAATAGATTGAGATTTCAAGAATCATCTCCAGAATGAAGCTTGATCCTCAGGGATCCAGGTTAGATTTCCCTGATACCTAATAGATGACAAGATGTAAGGAACAGAGATGCCCTTAGTGATTCAAAGTCGTGGAACACCCAGTTTTGACTGTGAGGTACAAAAAATTGAACATGCCCCAAGTGATGAGATGCCCCTAGAAATGAGGACTTTTGAATTTAGATCAGATTGATGAAAATAGATTTGAAGCGATTTAATGATGTAATCATCCTGCCCCCTCGGGAGAGAAATAGAAAGATGACAGGTCATAATGATGATTGAGAGTGAGAAATCATAGATAGATGCTGAATCAAAGATCAAGAAGAACTCAAAACATATTATGGAAGAATTTGGAAGATTCAGAATCAATTTTGAGTGATTTTGAGGTCTGGTTGACCAAGTTTGACTAGGGTTGACCAGAGTTGGATTTTGATGAAAAGAGTCAAATATTTGAGGAAATGTTGATTAGATATGATTCTAACAAGAAAGCGATGTCAGAAAGTTGACTGCACAAGCATCTGATCGCGTCGGTCCCAAAAAATTTAAAATGCAATTTTGAGTGATATAGGAGTGTCAAATTAGCTAATGGTGAAATTTTCACGCAAATAAGAGCACTTTTGAAAATTAGATTCCAGTTCAAAGCATTTGGAATTGCAGAGCAAGAGCGAGGATCAAACACTTGTGCAGTCGTGATGAAGCTAGGACGCCGAAGAAGAACCCCTCAATGTACAAATCCAGGAGAATGCAATGAAGTGAGCATCAAATTGATGCCACAATGAAAGTCTAGAATGAAAATGCAATCTTATGCTAGATGCAAATGAAAGTGCAATCCTATGCTAGATGCAATTCCTAGGACATGGTTGTGAGACCCATCGGATATTTGTCATCATAGAGCATTTTGGAACATCAGAGTCGATACAATCCTTATTGGTGCCACTACAACCATACGAATATGAATATGACTTTCATCAGATAAGATATGGGAAACGAATGTAAGCATCAGGGCACAAAAGCCAAGATGACCTGAACATTGTTTCCAGTTTGATATAGTAAGAGTACACCAATAAACAAGCAATGAAATAATAGTCAAGGAGATGGTACCGACGTCACCTTGGTGTACAAATAGACAAGATCGAGGGATGTGACATTTTTCCACCTTAATGCAGAAGCTCTTATCACATACACCCTGGTTATTTGATGATGTCGGATCATTGGGACCACACCAATAAGCAGTAGACAAAGAAAATGTCAACAAAATCCATGAGAACAAGCAACATACAAAGAGAAATTCAATCATAGCTCAACATGTTTAAAAGTTTTTGAATATATATGTGTATATGGGTGTTGAAAAACATCATTGTGCTTGTGAGTGCATTGTGTTTGATTGTTATCGATAGATGTTTACGTTGTGATATCCAATATGTGTTGAAAAATACAGATGTGTCCAAAGATAGTGTTGAGAAACACTGTTTTAATTGGAGTGTTGAGAAAGACCAGTTTGTGTCAGTAGATAGATGTCCTTGAGTAGTGACAAGATTATCGACTCTAGATGCGATCAAATTTGGGGACCCATGCCTCGAGTAGCGGTGGTTGACTTGACGTATGTTGTGAGGACAGCTAGATTTGGTTGCCCCAGGCGTATGGTGCTGAATCAGTGTCAAGTCAGTAGGGTTCGCAGAGGAACCAAAGTGTCACGAAAGTGACCGAAAGCTATGTACAAACTAAAGCAAAGAACGGTCAAGACTAAGTATCGATAGATAGAGAATTTGAGTATAACTCCAACTATAACGGATGTGAGCAATCTCAATAGTACAATGATAGTAGACAGCCACAGTGAGAACCACTAGTGACTGACATGAGAGAGATTCTCGAGTGAAGAGATCGTAGCAATAGCTAGGCATAAGTGGGCAGATGTAGTGTGAACCACTAGTGACTGATGTGAAGAGATAATAGGACCGTGCCCCCTAGACCAGGAAGGTTGCCCCAAGAGTATGACCAGTTTCAATCCATGTAAGTTGGTGTCTTGACAGGAATTGAGAGCATGCGAAAAAGAAAATGCAAGTAGGAAAGTAGGAAAGCAAATGCATAAAGCCAAGTGGTGTTGCAATAGATATAGCAATGTGGAACAAGAGGTGCATGTTTACCAGGTTTTCACCTTCTTGGCAGAAATTCTTTTTTTTTGCTACCATGACGCCTGTTTGCCAGGTTTTCATTGATGACACTTTTTCTCTTTTTGTGTATTTTTTAATTTTTGATGTTTTTGTATTTTTGGAATATATGATTTTTTTTGGAGATACATCAAAGCACCTATTGCTAGGTTTTCACTAAGATGATCATTTTTTCAGGACATTTTCTGATTTTTAAATTTTTTCAAGACTTTACTATATACATGAGCACACTGAAGATGTCTCAGTTGTAGAACCGTTTCAGATGAAGAGCGTTGATTGGCTCTTTGAGTTTCTCTCCTTTAGTAGTAGAAATTTGATAGGTGCCAGACCCAAATACTGCAGTGACAACATACAGACCAAGCCAATTTGGTTCAAATTTTCCCTTCTGGACCTGATGTTGTTGGTTCTTAGGGTTCTCCCTCAAAATGAGGTCACTCGCCTGGAAGTCCCTTGGTCGAACTTTCTTGTTATAGCTCTTGGACATCCTTTTCTAATATGCTCTAAGGTGATTGAATGCCACTTGCTGACGTTCATCAAGTAGTTCTAGATCTTGTAGCCGAGATATTCTGTTATCATCATTAGTAATGAGGCCTTTTAAAGAGACTCAGAGAGAATGAATCTCAACCTCAATTGGTAACACAACATCTGCTCCATAAACCAAAGCATAGGGCGTAGCCCCTGATGGTGTTCTTGTGGTTGTCATGTATGCCCAGAGAGCTAGGTTGATCTGGAGATGCCAATCTCATCCAGATTTGTGGACTGTGCGATGCAGGATTTTAAGGATTGTCTTGTTTGATTATTCCGCCTGTCCATTACCCTGAGGATAATAGATGGAAGACCAATGTTGAGTAATTTTAAACTTAGAGCATAGCTCCATCAAATCCTTGTTTTTGAACTGTCCCCCATTATTAGTGATTATTGCTAAGGGTACACCATACCTGCAGATGTTGTAGTTGATAATGAACATTGCTACCGATTTGCCATTGACAACGGTGAGAGGGACTGCCTTCACCCACTTGGTAAAATAGTCTGTAGCTGTGATGATGAACTTATGTTTGTTTGAGGATGAGGGATAAATTTGACCCACCAAATCAAAGGCCCATTGTTGAAATGGCCAGAAAGTAATGAAGGGAATAAGCTCCTTGGCTGCAGCATGAATCAGATTACCATGTAGTTGACACTGTTTGCAAGACTTAGCAAATTGTGTAGCTTCTTTTTCCATATTTGGCCAATAGTAACTAACTCTAATAAGCTTATAGGCCAGTGTCAGGCCATTAGAGTGAGACCTACAGATGCCTTCATGCACCTCTACTAACGCATGTTTGGACTCATAGGGTTCTAAACACCTAAGAAGGGTACCTTCTAGACTGCGCCTATACAAGTCGTTAGCTATGATGACAAACCGTGAAGCACTACGGATTAAGTGACGTTTCTTATTCTGGATGTAAGTGTCTAGAACAATCTGGTCATGAAGGTAGGAATAAATATGATGGTAGCGGGATGAGTTGTGTCCAATGGTAGAATAGATCATCCAGGACTCAAGGGAATCATAGGCTGGGCAGCGTAACATCTCCACTAGGAATTCATGTCAGAAATCATTTTCTAGCATCTATAGCATGGAAGAAAGAGTAGCCATGGCATCCGCTGCTTTATTATCTGCCCTTAGAACTTGTTGAAATGTGATGTGAATAAAATATTTTCTGAGGTCATCAACCAACCGTTTATAAGGCACTAGTTTGTCATCTTTTGTCTAATAGATATCATTTACTTGATTGATGACTAATTGTGAATCTCCAAGGACATTGAGCTTGTCCAATCACCACTCAAGGGCGATCTTCATACCATTGATCAAGGCTTCATACTCGGTAATGTTGTTTGTATAGGGAAACAACATCTTGTATTCTTTTGGTAAAGAGTACCTTTGAGGTGTGATGAATAGTATCCCAACACCTGACCACTATTGGGTAAATGAACCATCAAAGAACATAGTCCAGGATCGATGCGTGAGAAGTAATATGGACTCATCTAGAAATTCAATGTTTAATGGTTGATGATCTACTAGGGGTGCTTCTGCCAATTGATCTACAATTGCTTTCCCCTTGATGGATTTTCATTCTACATACTCAATATCAAATTCACTGAGAAGCGTGACCCATTTGGCTAGACTACCTGTGAGGGTAGCTTTACTGAGCAAATATTTCAGATGATCAATCTTAGCAATAAGGCGTGTATTATGAGCCAACATGTAGTGTCACAGTTTTTGTGAAGCAAATACCACTGCGAGGCAAGCCTTCTCTATAACAGAATAGTTTGCTTCATATGAGACTAGAGTTATACTAATGTATTAGATAGCCCTTTCTTTGTTGTTACGATCTTCTTGAGCTAATAGGACACCCAGTGATGTATCTGTAGCAGAGATGTAAAGTATAAGCGGCTTCCCATGGATAGGAGGCATCAATATAGGTGGGTTCGCAAGATGTTGTTTAATATGTGTGAACCCCTCATCACATTCTTTGTTCCATTGGTAGGTCACACCTTTGTGTAAAGTCTTGGTGAATGGTTGTGACTTGTCCGCCAGTTGTGAGATGAAACACCAGATAGACTGTAATCGGCCTTGAAGTCCTCTCATTTGTCTGATATTCTTTGGTGGTGGCATTTCCATGATAGCTTGGACTTTCTCAAGATCCACTTTGATGCCTTTTGTAGAGATGATTTAGCCAAGCAATTTTTCGGATGTTACAGCGAATGCATATTTCTTAGGATTGAGCCTCAGACTGAACTGTTCCATGCGATCTAGTATAGGACCTAGATCCGCAAGGTGTTTCTCTCGTTGCATGCTCTTAGCTAGAGTGTCATCAACATAATCTTCCATTGTTTTATGCATCATGTCATGAAATATAGTGGTGACAACTCTCTGATATGTAGCACCAGCATTTTTGAGTCCAAAGGGCATGACATTCCAACAGAAAGTGCCCCATGCACATGTGAAAGTAGTTTTCTCTTGGTCCTCTGGTGAGATCTTTATCTGGTTGTAGCCAGAGAAACCATCCATTAGTGAGTACATTTCATATTCTGTTGTCATATCTACAATCATATCAATATTGGTCAATGGAAAGTCGTCCTTAGGAGACGCCTTATTCAATTCTCTGAAGTCTGTGTAGACTCAAATAGATTTGTCATGTTTTGATACTGGAACAATGTTAGAGATCCATTCTGCATAGTCAATTGCTCTGATAAATACTGCCTTAAGAAGTTTCTCCAATTCATCTTTGACAAGTAGAGCCACATGCAGATGCATTTTTTGAAGCTTTTGTTTGACAGGCTTGACGCTTGGTGCAATGGACAAATGGTACATGATTAGATTAGGGTCTAATCCTGGCATGTCTGAATATTTCCATGCAAAGTTTACCTTTTTGCTCCAGAAGAATGTAATGAATTCCTCTCTTTCTGCCTCAAATAATGATTGTGCCAAATGAATGATCTGAGGTTCAACTTTTGTACCCAAGTTGATTGGTTGAGTTGGTTCAATTAGCATAGATGATCGTTCCTGGAAATGACTCGAAAGCGTATCAAGTATCTCATCCTCGGGTGCCTCAGAGAGGTTTTCACCCTTGGATATGTCCTTTATTTTGACTTTTTTTGGCTCTGACACTGCCACAATGTGGTTTTCACAATCATAGTGCCTATTTTTTCTTCTTTTGATTTTGTGACTGAGATACTTGATATCGGCCTCAGTCATGTTGACACTTTTTTCGCTAGTGGAGGACATTACATGTTCGACAATGTTGAGGTAACAGGCAAGAGCGTAATCATTCTGGAATGTAAGGACTTCATTAGATGGGGAGGGAGAGTTCTAGTCTATAAGCTCAGGATGGCGGAGTGAAAGAGAAGTTACAGGTTCAAGTGCATTCACGGTATAATCATCGAAAGCATGGACTAACAAGTCGAGACCTAGAGAAATCTCATCCAAAGGTGTAGTCAAATTCCTTTGACCCCTAGCGACCATAGTAGACGACATGTTAACATTGATGGAATCAGACTCATTTGACCTTACACTAGACCCTTCACCTACTTCGAGAAGGTTTTCATATGTGTGCACTACATCTATATCCCTGTCATAGGTGGCATATGACAAATCGTCGAACTCATACTCATGAGAGTTTGTTTCATCATTAAGCGTCATATTAAGAACATGAGTGAAATCAACCCTTTGTCCCCAATTCAGATGAGTTCTGCCTAGAACCTCTACTATGGTCAAATGAGCACCTTTTGGCCTAGGTACCTCATTAGTGTTTGCAACATCATCTGCTTCTTGTTTAGTGAGAAGTGGTTGGGATTCCTGTTCAAACTGCTCTTGGAAGTGTGGTGGTATGTACAAATCACCTTGATGACTTGGATTTACAGTTTGCATTTCTTTCCACTTCTCATAGGTTAATGGAGCAAGTGAATTGGTTTCATCAGAGTCACTGTCAGTCTCGACTGTACTGACACGCGGTATAAAATCATCTGGCTCAGCAAAGAATGCTACCAAATCTAGAGGAATGGGACAAGGGAAGCAGTCCTCTTCAGAGCTATCTTCAAACTCTTCAGTCTTAAGTGTACCTTCAGGTGTTGGTTGTTGATCTACTTTAGGCACAAATTTGTTTATCCCCAGTTGAAATGTGAGCTTTTTGAAGCCTATACCTATAGAGTCGTGTGTTCTTCGACCAATAGCTTCAAGTGGTGCAAGCAATCCTTTAAGATTCACACCTATGGGACCATTCCCTTTGTAGCCAAAGCATTGCATAATAGTCAGACCCTTTCCATACTATTCAAGTTTTATATCACAAGGTGTAGTGGTTTGTTCAGATGTGTTCTCCCCTTTATAGATCCAAGCTTTGATAGCCCTATTTTTAGCTTCTTCTTCTAATGGTATCATGGCTTGTACAAAGGTACCACCATATTTTGTTTGAGGAGGAAATGTAGAAGGTTTAGTGTTCTTAGAAGGTCTCCCAAAAGAATGTGGAGACAAAGGAAGAGATGTAACAGACAACACGGGTTCAATCTGATATCCTCCCATGTTAGTTTCCTTGAGTGTCAGACCCTTTTCCATTTCCTTTTGTTTAGTATCGAAGAACCCAATAGACTCTCTGTTGGTGGGCACAAAGATGTCAACAGATTTTGTGAGTGTGTTGCAATCATAGCATGTATTAGTAGGTATAGTTACTTCAGATCCTTGGAATGGGAACTTAATGCACTGATGGTATGTTGAAGGGACAACCTACATTTCATGGATCCATGTCCTTCCCAACAAAATATTGTATGCTAGAGGAATGTCAAGCACTTAACATATAACATCTCTTTCAATAGGGCCAACCCTAATTGGCAACACGACTAGCCCCTTAGATTTTTGTTCTTCATCATAGGCCTTAATAGTAATATTTTTGTGGGCATCTATGCAATCTTCACCATAGCCTAACTCAGTAAGGAAGCTAACAGAGCAAATGTTGAGGCCATCGTTGTTATCTATGAGAACACGACGAACGCGCTTTGGGCCAATCATGACTTCAATGTGCAAGGGGTTGTTGTGTGGGTGACTCAAAGAATGGTCGTCTTCCTCAGAGAAAGACAAGTAATGGGAGGAGGTCAAGTGACCTACCATGGATTGAAACCGGTCGAGATCGAGCTCTTTTGGGACATTTTCCTCGGTGAGGGCTTTGTCAAGGATCTCCCTATGAGCAGGGGAGATTTTAAGCAACTTGAAGATGGTGATCTGAGCGTTAGTACGTTGTAATTGATCTAGAATGTTGTAGTTGGCAGCATTAGATGAGGAACCCAATTTTAGATTCTTGTTGGCTAAGCCAATAATAGTTTTGTCTGCAGGTTGTGTTGGTGTAGACGTAGAAGGTTCAGGGCCTTTAAGAATGATCTTAGCATGAGATCGAGTAACAACGTTTGCACTAACTTGAGACTATTCTTGCTTGGAGGGCTGAAGCCCAGACCCTTGTAAGATGAAAGGAGTTTTGGGCTCGGGGGTATCTTCCCTTCCCTTGAGAATGGCAACGTTACAATATTCAGTATCAATTGGCTCAACCATATTAATGACATTGTCGTTGTTGGTGTATGTATAGTTGACCTTGGCATCAGTATTCTTGCCTTTGGATGACTCACCTTTCCCATGAGGAGGAAATGGGTCTTTGAAAGCTTGATGGTCTGAGTTCTTTTTGTGACCTCCCACAACAATAACCTCACTATCAATAAGGTCTTAGATCTTGTGTCGTAATTGAATGCAGGTAGTTGTCTTGTGACCCTTGTTCTGATGGTAATCGCAATATGCAGATTCATTCCACCAAGATGGTCAAGGTTGCGGATCAAAAGGACATGAATTATCCAGAGTAGTGAGTAAATGGTTGTCCAAGAGGGTCTTGTAAACTGCATCAAGAGGTTCTCCTAAAGGAGTGAACTTGCGCTTGGTTCTAGGAGCCCAAGGTTTAGATTTGGAAAAATGTGAAGTACTCAATTTGGATTCTGTCGCAGCTTGTTCAGTGGCTTTGGCTGCCTGCATTGTGGTAGTGAAATTAAAAGCATCCTTTGAAGGCTTGGGAGTCACATTGTCTACAACTCCATCATTCACAACATTCTGGTTCTTGTTGGGAAATTTGGGTTTATCTTTGCTTGAGGAGGAAGACCCTTTTTTATTTTCCTTGTGTAAGGTTAGTTCTCCTTTCTTGACCATAAATGTCTCAATTCTCACATCTTTCTTACTCATGTCATCTAAGGTTAAAGGACCTTACAGCTGTACTTGATACCCAAAGTTGGGAAGAAGATTGTCTAGAAAGATGTCCAACTTTTTGGATTCGGGTATTTTGTGAGAATATCTTGTATAAAGTTGTCTCCATCTTTGGAGAAATGTCAAGAAGGATTCCCCATGATTTTGTTTCAATTTGCAAAGATCTCAGATGTGAACAGGATGTTGGATGTTGTGAGAATAGTGTTGCAGAAACAAGTTGGAATTTTTATCAAAAGTTTTGATGCCATTTGGTAGCCTAGAGAACCATTCCATAGTTGGCCCTCCCAAACTACGTGGGAAGAGACGCACGAGGTAGGTTTGATCATGTATGAACTCTATAGAGAGAGCACCAAACTCTCTCAAGTGATCCTGGGGATTAGAGGTACCCAAGTATTTATCATACTTGGGAAGTTCAACTCCTTTAGGAAAAGGAGGCATGCATAGACTCTTATCAAACGGGAACAGACAAATGATTTTCAATGTGAACTGTATAGCGGGTTTGTCTTTATCCTTCATGAGTTGAAGAATTTGTTCTTGCATGCTTTGGACTTGTTTTTGTAACTTGGAGTTTTCAGTTTCTTCCTCTTTAGTGACAAGCATCTCTACATTGTAGTTGGAGGGTAATTTAGCCCCTTGATTGGCTAGTTCGAGAAGGTATTTCTCTTTTTCCTCAGCTAGGAGAATTTCCATCATTCTGCGGAAATCTTTATTGGCATGAGCATTCACAATATCCACCTGGGTTATTTCCATTTCCTCATCGTTAGGGGGGTCTTGAAAATGGAATTTACCCCTGGTTTTAGAGTGATCATCATCTTTGCTTTGTTCACCTGATAGATTATGGTATGCCATCTTGCTAGAATGCAAGTGTTCAGTGTGCAAAGACTCTATACAAGGAGGTTGAGTGTCTAGGTGTTGTACCTATGAGAAATCTTGTTGTGTTACTAGTGTCAATTTCAGGAAACAAATCTTTAGAATTTGTATGTTCTTCAAACAAAGGGTTTCGAACTTGACTAAAATCCACTGGAAATGATCATTTGACATAAGGGGGATGTGAGGATTACCCACTACACTCAGACTGTGTGAAAAGTTTAGAACAACTTTCTGTTTGGTTAATGGGTCTACCTCTACCTTGTTTAGGGACACGTGAAGGGATTGTTTTGCCACTTCGAGTTGTAACAGTCATAGACAAAGATGATACAAGGAATGTGAACTAGGACCACGCTTGAAACTGTCTCAAAGTAAATGCACAAGAGTGCCAAAAGGTGAGGTATATCTGGTGCAAATTGTCAAAAATAAGGCTAGAACAGACAAGAGGTGACTATTGTGATGCAAGATATGACGACACAGTAGAAAGAGAACAAAAGATATGAGACGAGACCAACTTAAGCGAGAATCACATAATTATCAACCCAAGAAATCTAGTTGCAGACTATGTGTAGACATAAGGCAGATAAAAAGACCCAGAAAAAGAACCAAATTTAGCAGAAGTACGCTGGACAGACGGGAAACAGCTCACTGTTTTGGCAAAAAAGATACAGACTCGCGAGAAGAAGTACTTTCCCGTGCGAAGATTCTCACAGGCTCACGCGAGACTTTGCAGTCTAGCGCAAAAAAATGTAGAAAAAGGTGACAGTCTGGTGAATAAAATAGCAGCAGATTGCAAAATGTCGGGTGACAGTTTACCGTGTTTCTCGCAAAGTTTCTCAGATAATGATGCGAAGATGGCAGAATATCGCGCGAGATTTGGCAATTTTGACAAGCAAAACTCTACAAAATCAGACGGTTAAGACCAGATTGCATTTTCTGAGACAAATTATGTTGTGTTCTGACAAAAATTTCAAATTGCAGATAGTTTTGGACATGTTTGAATTTGGCAAGTTGTGTGATTTGAGGTTTGTTTCGATTATTTAAATAATACACCCACGCAAAACACATTAAGCAGAATGTTTGTAGTACCAAAATAGACACATCACAATCCTAGGATAGCCAGGGCAGTATTTGTTGAATCCCCACTTGAATCGAAGTTCAGCTACGCTTACTCATAGTGGACAACTTAGAAGCTTGGAGGCACGAGCTCCTCCTTACATGTGCACTCACTTCTCAGGCACACCAAGCTTCGAATCCCAAAGGACTGTTGTCTCTACTAAGAGCCGTAAAAATGTAGGGCGTCTTAGTCGGTCTCTAACCTTCCGCGCCAACAGATAGATGGTTTTTTGGATGCTATAACAATAGTTTGTAGTAAGGACATCCGTTTAGGTGATTGTGATCAAGTCATTTTCCCAATAAAGGGGGCTCTCCCAATCCTTTCAAAGCAAGGTTTTCACCTTAACAATGTAGGGACTTTAATGCACCACTGGGGTACTGGAGGAGATTTTTGTTTCCACAACGAATTCACACCTATCCACTGTGAGACTAATCACAATGACATTTTTTATATACTGGTTCGGAAGGGCTTGGCTTTAGCCTGTTACTGGTTGGACAATCCACTCTCACTGGCTCTATTAAAGCACTCGAGAGGTAGCCATGCTAAAAGAATTATATGAGTTTCTCTTACACCCAAGATCCACGAAGGCAAGGGGAGAGGATACGTTCATATAATTCTTAGGATTACAATCTAAAAGACACTTCAAACACATAAGAA
>MU227513.1:4067718-4077818 GCA_018584345.1 Thuja plicata
AGAAAATGACAATAATGTTTCTGGATTTTTGATCATCCCAAAAGGGCGAGAGCATAGTTTCCTGACATCATTGCCATTCCTAAAAATACCAAATAGAAGTTCATTTTAGAAGTCTTGCATGTGGGTTTCTATTTTAATAAAACAAAAACAAAATGCAAGCATAATGTTTAGCCCGCTATCGATCAAGGCAACCTGCAAGACGATTTGTTAGCAGTCTATTTTTTTATTCTTCTTTTCAAACGTCCTGCAAACCACCGTTAAGTTGTTCCAAAAATAAAATCAGAGAAACACAGATGTCAGGAAATAACAAATGGTTAGAAAACTGAGATAATAAATAGCAAATAAATGTCTCTGGTGTCAAATTTTGCGCAATGATTCTCGCAGTCCAGCGCGAAGAAGTATAGATAATCACGTGAAGAACTAGAAAGTTTGCGCGAGACGCTATGAAATTTCGCGTGAAATCTCTGATAGAGACGTACAGACAGAGCACAAAATTGAAAAGAAGTGCAATAAAATGAGGCCAAAAACTGATTTTCTGACCCCACGGTGGGCGCCAGAAAATGTACACGTTAAATGTGGCTTTGTTATTCAACCATACACTTCAACATAGTCTTTCTTCATCAGCCACATGCAGAAGTGAATATGAGTTATTCATCCTGCATGCTTGTATGATTCAACCTGTTGCCTTCTATCCAGACGGGGTTTTGAATGACTCTCAGAACCAGAGTCTCACAACCTAGACCAATCCAAGAATGAAGGATTTTTATCCATGAATGCAATGCAATGCAAGAATAATCTAAGAATGAAAGATGCAAGATTAATCTAAGAATGAAAGAGATTAAGCTATGACATGATTTTGAATGAGATTAATCTAAGAAAAATGAAACTAATCTATTGCAAATGAGAGCTTAATGTAAATGAGATTATGAACTATAAAATGCAACAACAATTCATTATTCTAACAATGCCTCCCCTTGAATGAGAAATGGGAGTTCTTTTATAGACTGAGAGTCTGCTCCGAATAGAAAGTTTACTTTTGAAATAAAATAAATAAAAAAGCCAGTTCAAATTAGCAAGTTTTCTTTAAAAAAAATAATGAACTATTTTATTTTTGATTTTAACTGTTTTATATTTGATTTTAACTGTTTTATTTCTCTTTAAAGCACAGTTAATTCAAAGTTTCCATTTTTGAACTGGAGAGAAGATTTTTGAGAGAATATTTAATTAAATAAATAGAATATGACCTCATAAATGTATTTTCTTAATTATTTGAATAATTAAATTATTGAAATGAGGATATTTATTTAATAATTAAATATTATTTAATTCCTTTTTATGTCTTTTAGCTAAAAGGGGTGAATTTAATTTAATTAAAGTGCTAGGAATTTATAATTAAATTAATTCAATCATAGGGTTTATTTAGCTAATTGATATTTTAGGAATTAAATATAATGTACGATTAATGCAGATTTAGAATTTTCTGCATTTGACACTTAGGTCGAGTAGAGTCAGTCAAAACTCAGAATTGCCTAGTACAATAGGACTTTGATGATTCAGAAGAATGACAAATGCAACAAAATTGGTTAGGGTTGCAAGATGCCAATTTTGGGGTGTTACGATAACAATGAACTGACTAATAGCAACTTGCTTTGTGTATAAAATTCTAATGAAGTGCATTACAAACATAATCACTGCTCTACATCCAACAGAACTTGCATCCACATGCTCGCAACATCTAATACATCTAATCCATACCATACACATCAAGACACTACTTTCCTTTATACAAGTTACAATAATCAATTAGGTCAGCATGTTAAGATTTCCCTAATGCACAAACAATTAAATAGACCCTTGCTAAGATACACACGGTACCTTACACAAGTAATTAACAAATACAAATCATCAGTTATGTGCCAAGATCCATAATTCATGGTCGCTAATCATTAAGCACGTTACATCTCTATGGTCAGCCCCAAATAGGTCTTCGCCAGTCTATATGTCACAACTGATGTCATCAAGAATCCAACGACCCAAGAATCACACAAAATGTTCTCTTATGTATCTTCTATCATGTCTTAAGCTCGCATATCATAGTTCATGCTCACATCCAAGTTATCCCCAAAACTTAGAGACCATCTCTGTCATAATCCTCTGTCACTGCACTGTAACCAATCTTTACCAAAACAACTATAACTGATGCAAACAACAATATCAAATCCAACGACCTTAGATATAAGGTGTACATTCTTCCCTCTACACAACTATATGCTTGTGTATATTGAAACACCGTACACTATCTGTACACAACGGTCAACCTTGCCTGTATCTATGATAACCAGTCTTTCTGAAACCTCTAATGCATCCAACTGAAACATATGTTGACATCAATGACAAAACATGAATGTCAACACCTCAAACAATAACAATTCCAACAATATATATACCTAATTATATATATATAAAATCACACACACACATATATACATGTACGTATGTACGTACATAAGTATGTATGTATGTATGCACATGTAAATATTTTCTTCCTTTTGGTTTTCCGGGTTTTCTTTTTTGGTTGTGCTTGGGGGTGTGCTGCCCGTGCCTTTGGTGTTGTGTTCTAAGTGCCCCAGGGTCTGTTCTTGGGCCTTTTGGTTTTATACTCTGTTGGCTCTCATTGCCTTCTGCTCTGTTCGGTTGATTGGCTTGGTGGTTCTCATGGATGGATTTGTCTTGGCGCCTGTTGGTATTTGGAGGGCTTTTTTTGTTCATATTCATTATGTATTTATTTTATAGGTCTTTTCATTTATTTTGTTTTATTTTCATATTTTATTCGTTCTTCTTCTCCCTTCTCAGGGGTCCCTTCCCTGACTCTATTTGCTGGCTCTCTCTCTCTCTCTCTCTCTCTCTCTCTCTCTCTCTCTCTCTCTCTCTCTCTCTCACACACACACACACACACACACACACACACACACACACACACACACACGCACGCACCTATATATATATAAATATATTTATTCTTCTGGCTATTTTCTATTGTAGCCTCCTCCCTTTTATCTCCTCTATTGTTATGGTGGCTAGAGTCTCTCGGATTATGCATATACATGGTTCTCATCAGTGACTCATTTTTTCAGTGTTTCATGTTTCTTCTGTTACTATGATGATAGATTTATGGTTGCTTTATGTTTATTACATATGTTGATTATGTTATGTTTTATCGATTTGATGATTAAATCTTGGTTCCATATGGAAGGATATGGTATCTTTGTTGATTTAGATAATTATTTCTTGGCTATGTATCTATTTAAAGGGCTCACTTATGTATGGAGATTGTTACAAGTGTGATTGTCGTTGCACCAAAAGATCAACCCATCAATGCCCGATACAACCATTAAAATTATAGAATCCACAAGAGGCGGTTAGTCCCTTGTCACGAATCCCAAGGGGAGCGCTGACCATTTTGCCAACAATATCCCCCTCAACATTACACAAGGGGATTCAAACCTGTGACCAAGCTTTGATACCACTTGTTACAATTGTGATTGTCGTTGCACCAAAAGATCGATCCGTCAATGCTCGATACAACCACTAGACTTATAAAATCCACAAGAGATGGTTAGTCCATTGTCACAAATCCCAAGGGTAGCGCTGACCATTTTGCCAACAGAGACAAGATGTATATGTAGGAATGCTTGTTTCATATATGATGAGCTAACCTGTATCAGGAGAAGGAAATTGCAATGTTTTCCTATCAGACATGAACAAAAGGAAGATAACAGGAAACTTGTCAGGGCCACTGATGGGTTTGGAAGGCCACTCAGTTGGCATCTTTAGAAGAATAAAATATGAAATTTGGCAAAGCAGTATACTTGACTACAATGTAATCTCAAATGTGAATGTTATATAGACGAACCTTTGTATCAGACTTATATAATACAATGGTTTGCAAAATTTAAATTGTGATGTCACATATGTGTATTTGGGGATACGATGTCCTCTAGTGCCCCAACCACATTATGAAGCGAGAATGAAATTAATGTATTCTTCTTTGAGCTACACGGTTTTCTTTCCTTCATTCTTTTCCTCCGATGCCCGCATTAAACGAAGGTGTAAAATTAATTTTTTAATTAATAAAAATTATAAGACCTCAAACGATTACTTAGCAAAAAAAAACACATGACAATTGTTTATATCTTTAATTTAATTAATAAATACTTAAAAAAAACAAACATTCTATGTACTCTATAACCATTTCATTAAACCATCTCATAAATTTATAGCCTACTCCCACAAACTATTTGACCTCCTAAAATTATCTTCCGAGAATTCATTGATTGTTGTTAACGTTATTAACGTGTTATTAACGTGAGAAAGAATACAAAGTGTAATCTTACGTAGGGTGAAATCTGCATACGGTGGAGCCGGCGGCCCATCCCTTTGGTTTTGAACTCTTGTTTTGTTGTGGTTGCAAAATTATATTATCCTTGAAAGAAGTGGGGTCAGTTGAAATAAATTCTTTGGGAAAAGTTCAGATTTGTGGAGGAGATGAAGTTATCCATCAATTTGTAGATGGTCGTTCTACAGGGTGATGCGCTGTACTGTAGTTGGCTGTACTACAGAGGGGAATATGTCAAAAAGCGGGAAGACGCGGTGATAGAATATACTATTGTATTTGTGGACAAAGTATTAGGTAGTTGAAGCAGTCTGTTTCTTCCCGTTTCTCCAGCCTACCATGCCTGCTTCGAAATTGTTTGGGCACGTATTCAAGCCGATTAGGTGATGGCGGCGGCCAATTGTGCTGACATACCAGGATTTGTTGAACAAGAGCAGCAAATGTAAAGGGAAAACATCAAATTGACACCACATATACCCATCTGGATTGAGAGGCTGAAGTGCAGTGAGTATCTCACAGATACCCATTTGGATTAAGAGGCTGAAGACCATTGACGGCATCACAGATCCCCTTTTGTTGGGCGGAGTGAAGCAATTGACAAGCGCTTTGATTGTTTTCAGGGTTGCCAAGTATGAAGTGTTTCCATTTTTCATATGGAGACAAGAAGGAGGAAGAGCAGAGGAATAACAACATCAGTGATAACAAGAGGAAATCCTTATGGACGCGGTCAATGAGTGGCGGGTCAAATCCAGATGGCAGAAGGTCCGGCTCTGACATCCAGTCTCATTCTCATTCGCATTCTCAATCTCAGTCTCAGACAATTTCAATGTCCGATACGAGTATTGATTCACCTGGGCACCCGAGTATAACGTCCACTTTGTCCCAAAAAGCACCACATAATCTCCGGGTGTTCACTTATGCAGAGCTCAAGTTTGCAACCAAGAACTTCAGTCGCCACCTCATGCTAGGAGAAGGGGGATTTGGGTGTGTTTACAAAGGATTGGTCAAAAGCCTTGAAAATCCCAGTTCCAAAATTGAGGTAGCTGTCAAGCAGCTCAACAAAAAAGGAATGCAAGTAAGCCCCCTCTAGTCATCAATTGTTATTTGCTTTATGTTCTGTTAAAAGGGCATTCACGTTATGCTAGGTACCATGTACTTCTGCCCATGTATGTTCATAGATCTCACACTCATCAGTTACTACAATAGAGATTGCCTTAATAGATTGAACAGTACTAAGATGGTTGACTTCTAGGTGAGGAAGAACCAATTATCAGGTGCAAGTCCCTGCTGTGATTAAACACTCCATTTTATTAGATTTTATCCCCTCCTTCATCCATTCAAGTTCTTATGAGACAGATTTTATAAAATCATTACCATGAAAGGTGGAGGAAATAAATTCTTACAATTTACTACTCATTAAAGATGGGTATGCCATGCACATTTTTAATTTAAAAAATGGTAGCAGGAATAAAACTATCGAAAGGGACACACAGGGCTTCAACCTTGACACAAAACCATTACAACCAGTAAACCATATGATGATCTTATCCGAACACACCACATGGCACGGTCAACTTGTGTTAAATTACTTCCCCTTGCTGCCCTACACGTAATTACTCAAAACAATTGGTATTTCCTATTTTTGGCCTGAGTTTTGCCTTCTTTGTTTTCTAAATAAAGTAGTACTAGAAATAACTTGATCACTCCCAGGTTTTTAATTTATCGAACAGTGCATCTTTCAATTATTCGGCGACTCTGTGGAACCCCTTTTGGTGTCTTGCCCCGTTGCCGAAATTTGATTCGCGTTTTAATGTTTGGTGCGGGAAAAATGGGGTTGTTCTCGCTGGAAACTGGAAGGAGAAATCATATCTTCAGCATGAATGGAAATGGCAAGGAGCGGCTCACAGGATAGGCAGAATGGCATTACATAGCGGATTCACGCTTCAGTAGCAACTTTAGTCATCTGGCAAAATAGCTCTGTAAAACACGTTTTTGCCCATTTAAGATCCGTTTTCATCATGTTGAGCCATATCTCGTCGCATGGCGTGTTTGTGCATACGAAAGCGTTTTTTGTCATTTTAAACATTTTGTATTGTTAAGAGTGTTTTCATGCATTGTAGGTTCATTTCATCATTTTAAAAACTTTCTGGTCAAACGGCATTTTCAGGTGCGGATCTGTGAAACTGCATTGTAATGTGCGGATTATGAATTTGGGTTGTATATTAGTTGAAAAAGAAAAATGGTTAATGCCTTTCAAGCACTTAATCCTTCACAACAGTTTCTGTCTTATGTAGAATTGTACTTGACATTACATACACAGATATAGATAGAGAAGAGATACAACTATTCTTCTCCTTCGAGAGAATGGCATATACTGAACATTCAATTTGTATAATTTTATTATTTTTGTTAAGGTCAAATATTTTGCATATATCTTATCAATGAATTCCATTATTATTCTGATTTGTTGTTAAAAACTTGTTTCAACATGTAACACATTTACATACTAATAGTTTAGGGTGCTTCCCATTAGATATCTCCTAGGATCCAAGTGATTAATCTTGGCAGTGTATATCCTGTCAAACAAGATTGTGTTATTGGAAGATTGCAATCCAGACGTGTGAACACTCAAATTATCTTCTGTTCCATTTCATATGATTTTACCGGGTAGATGACAGAGTTGCAAGATGCCATCTTTGATATGATCCAGGAGATGGTATCGAAAGTAAGGCCGCATTGGCCTTGAGCAGGAGATTGGTTCTGGTTTGCGGCCTTGAGCAGGAGATTGGTTCTGGTTCTGAACAAACCGTAGGAGGTCATAGAAGTAAAGCTGTTACTTGTATAAGAGTTACAAGCATCTACTAGCACATTTGAAAAAGACCCAAATTATAAAGTTTTTTAAGCCTTAGAATGAAAGGTGCTCTTTTGGAGTGTTAGGTAAAGATTCTGCAAAGATTAAAGCTCCATTCTGTAGAAAAATATTGCTCCTATATGCATGGCTTTTTGTTTAAGTGCTTTCTTAAATACTTTAGTTTGGTTTTGACACGGTGTGGATGTTTTCTATCTTTCAGATTTCAGTTTAATAAAAATGATTTTAGATTTCTGTTTCATTTCAATTTTTGCTACAGTTTTTCCATTCATTCTCAAATTTTCAGATTTAGCACATAGCGAATCTTTGGAACTAATAGGAAGTACAACTCCTCTTGAGAACATCCTTCGTGAATGAAACCTCTAAAACTAGACTATGATACCTTTGACTGAGATGCTCAAAAGAGAATCCGTCTCTTTCTTTGAGAATAAGAGAGACAAAATGGGGATTAAAAACTATTCAGGGAAGATGATGTGATCTTTATCTGTCAGAAGATGCATATTCATAAAATCACATTGCTAAGTTACTTTGGCAATTCTGCTAAGGTGTACAAATCTGAGCAATGTTAATGAGAAAAGACAAGGAATAGATGCCATTTTATGAATGGTCATAAATGCACAATATGCAAAATTGAAAGAGGAAATAAAAATAGGAGTGGATTTTTGAAGCTGGGGAAATTCTTTTATATTGGTTTTCTATTAATAATTATACTCCATATGCTGGGGGTCTATGGGAGATTCTAATGAAATTTGTTTAGATAATCTATTGTATAGATACCCAAAACAATTTACCCTGTCTTCAGGGCATAAACCCTTTGTACAATCGTTATTTAATGATTTATTAATTTATTAAAGAGAAGTGAGGTTGTCTAAAAAAAGTATTCAATTGGAGCACAGAGATAGTGACTATGTTTGTGTTGAAATATGAACTAGTCAGGTTTTACAGGAAGTCAACTTAAGCAACACAGTTCCTAGTTCCATAATTCAGTATCATCATTGCATTTTTCTTTTTAAGTTTTGAAGTAAACTTGGAGTTCATAATGACAAGGAGTATTTGTAATGCTACCATAATTTCATATATAGGGAACCTGAATCTGGCTTTACTCTCTTTAGATTTCACCTTGGTCATCTTTCCATCATGTTGGAAATGTAAACTACTAAAAAATGAATTGTTTAATTATTACTTGTTAGTGCCAGCTTTGCACATATATAAAATTTCTTAATAAATTTACAAGCAATGAATGGATGTTCAGATTTGAGAAGGTGCAATTATATTTGTTAAATCAAGCAATTGGTAAATCAGCAAGTCTTAATAATTTTATATTTGCTTGTTTTTTTCTCATTGACTTTGGTAAAAAATTCAGGACGGGTTGCATCTTTATGAAGATCTAGTGATTTGCTGTTGTGATGTAAGTTTGTAACCATTTTCTTGTTGTCTATTTAGGGGCATAAAGAATGGGTTACAGAAGTGAATTTTCTAGGGATGGTTGAGCATAGAAATCTGGTGAAATTGGTTGGTTATTGTGCTGAAGATGATGAAAGAGGTATTCAGCGACTCTTGGTCTATGAGTTTATGCCGAACAAAAGCCTTGAGGATCATCTATTGAGTCGGTCTCTCCCAGTTCTTCCTTGGTTGGTGAGAGTACAAATTGCTCTAGAGGCAGCAAGTGGCTTAGCTTACCTACATGAGGAAATGGATTTCCAGGTTTGCTCTTTTATGCACCATACCTCATATTTGATTGTGTCTAGTGCAATTGATAGAGTATTGAAATCTAATTGGTCAAAATTTAATTCATTTGATGTTTTAACTTATAACGTCTAGCAGTTGTTTTAAGCTTTTCTAGGCATACTGCTTTACTTTCTTGAGCTGGAGAGACTAGTTAGCTCCTTAGTGGAGCAGCTGTAGTAAGTCTAATGAACAGCATACTAGAAATTTACTTTGTGAGATACTTTTAATGTTTCATAGGATGGGAACAGTTTAGTCATATAGCTAATTTCAGTTCTGCATAAAAATAAATGCAAACAAGTGAATATTAGGTTGGAATTTGTTGTTGATATTTGTTTTTAGTTTTGCAATGATTCATATATACTAAAATAAAATATATATTTCTAAGAAGGAACTCGAACATAGGACTGCTAATAAGACAGGATCAGACAAAAGCCTTTTCGGGTTCTATTCCCGATCATTGAATCTGACATAATTAGATCGAACTTTTTGGAAATTGCATTCCTGTCTTCTGAATTATAGTCTCTGCAAACATCTGGGTTTCAAACTTTTCAAGCAGAGTTATAAATGGATAGGAATTTTGTAAGAGAAACTACAGTGGTATGTCAATCTAAGCTGCTGCTTAAATTGATGGGAGCTTTAGGCAGTCACCATTATTTTCATTGGTTATAAATCACTTATAACTGCTTCTATTTTATGTTCTTTTTTGGCCAGCATTATCCATACTTGAATTGACTGCAATGGGCGAAGTTATTTAAGCACATTCATATTTGCGCAATGTTTGCAAATACATGCAGATCCTTATTGTTAAGTTTTAGGATAGCTGCAAATGTAGTAGCACTCTTATATTTTATTTTGTGTTTTTCAAATGCAACAATCTCTCTTTCATTTATATTGAGAATGAGGCTAGGAGAGACATGTCCCTTCATCGGACATGTCTATTCATTATTTTGAGATTAATATAATGACAATTGATTATTATATACATTGGTATGTATATGTATGTGCATAATTTAATCTATTCTCATAATATTAATATCTCATTCATTTTATCTGATCGAAGCTACAAACATCAACACTCCCTCTTAGCTAGGGAAGATAAAATTCATCAAA
>MU227513.1:4077868-4123737 GCA_018584345.1 Thuja plicata
ACAAACATCAACACTCCCTCTTAGCTAGGGAAGATAAAATTCATCAAAATGCAATTCACAAAAGATCCATTACTTTTAAGAGAGAAGATATCACCTCATCGTGATATCAAGAGATATGGTCTGACCAGGAATATCAAGTCTTATGATAATCACCATAACTCAAAAAATATTTTAGATATCACCTCAATAGGATATCAGAGATATGGTCTGACCAAGAATATCAAGTCTCGTGATATTCACCATAACTCAGAAAGTAGTTTAGAACTTTAGATATCACCTCAATATGATATCAGAGATATGGTCTGACCAAGAATACAAGTCTCATGATATTCACCATAACTCAGAAAGTAGTTTAGAACTTTAGATATCACCTCAATATGATATCAGAGATATGGTCTGACCAATAATATCAAGTCTCATGATATTCACCATAACTCAAAAATGTCGTATAGGTAATGTGCACATGTACCCTCAATAATACTTACCATAGGAACATTAATCATCTATCGTGATCTGTTTCAACCATCACAAGATGTCTATCACAATAGAAGATCATGGCCTGTTTAAGAAACTCAATCCACCATGCAAGATATCATCTATCACGATCTGTTTTAGCCATCATAAGATGTCTATCACAATAGAAGGCCATGGTCTGTTTAAGGAACTTAATCCACCATGCAAGATACCATCTATCATGATCTGTTACAGCCATCAATATGTGTCTATCACAATAGAAGATCAAGTTATTGTAAGATCGTCACCTTCCAATAACTCTAACAAATACAAGTGATAATCATTTGGAAGTCGTCACTTCCTCATGATTTACACAGGGGCAGGCCCATTAAAAATATGGAGTCACACATATGACATCCATCATGCCTTAGCGCAGAGGGTGAAAACAAGGGATTTCACCTCGAACTTCTCTCACAGAGAAGAATTCATTGAGCAGATATCAATCTGTTGATCTTTTTATCCAAGATTGCTTAAGATGAACTGTCAGACTCCCTCTGAGCCTGATATCAATCTTCTTAGCTCCTCGTCCAAAGTTACCTCTGAAGAGTCAGACTCCCTCCGAATCTGATATCAATCTTCTTTTTCCTGCAAGAGCATCTCCGGAAAAGATCAAGGCAAATAGCTCGTATAGTGCGTATAGAAATACAAATGAGAGAGAGACTATAATGAGTAGATAACTGTAATATCCAAGGATAATAAATACTTATCTGCGCATCAACATCCTTGACACAAGTTACTTTAATGAAGGTTCGTATACATCAAATCATAAAACACCTTCTCATATTATTTGAGATACATCTCCCCTTTGAATTATCTCCCCACTAAGGATGGTTCAAATGGAAATGTAACGTTGGCTATTATTCCCCCCCACAATGTACAATTCCCACTCTTATATCGTTGAACAATTCTCATGTCTTCTTGTGAAATGACTTGATTGCTCCAAGAGAGGTGACACTCTATAATTAATACTTTCTTTCTAGAAAGAGACACCCTTCCTTGAATACGTGCTTGTTTGTTAATGCCTGACCACGATCATAACAAATTAATATATCTCTTTAATGAAAGCCACTTTTAGGAATTTCACATAGACCCGTACATAGTCGGTCATAACTTTTGAACCCAACATTTTCTCTCCAAACACTTCGGTGATATTCTCCACAATTGGTTTGTCACAAACATATCAAAAATCCAGAAACATCCAATGGTGTATTTGTGAGATACGATCCCTGTACTGAGATTGTATTTTCCGAGACAGTCACATATTCACCATCAAGAAACTACTCCCTTACGTTTGCAGTCTGGCTCTGATACCATGTTAAGTTTTAGGATAGCTGCAAATGTAATAGCACGCTTATATTTTATTTTGTGTTTTTCAAATGCAACAATCTCTCTTTCATTTATATTGAGAATGAGGCTAGGAGAGACATGTCCCTTCATGGGACATGTCCATTCATTATTATGAGATTAATATAATGACAATTGATTATATATATATATATATATATATATATATATATATATAATAATAATAATAATAATAATAATATCTATTATTGTTATTATATATATTGGTATGTATATGTATGTGCATAATTTAATCTATTCTCATAATATTAATATCTCATTCATTTTATTTGATCGAAGCCACAGACATCAACATTTATTGAGATCTGATGAAGGGGATGACCATGAAGTATGAAATGATACAATAATGCAAGGGCTAGAGGCTTTGTTGCCATGATGACTAGGCATTTTTGTCCTTAAAGGCTTTGCATGGGAGCGAAAAAATGAAGAGACTTCAAGAAAAAATTGTTAGGCAGGGTTCCAAAGACTTGCACTTGTGTGTGTTGGTGTGTTTAAGTGTTATACCTAGTATGTTATTCTTCTAGATCCTAGACACCCATGTTACTTAAGTTTACTTAGGGACCACGTAGGAACATTCCCACTTTTAGTGGCATTATCACATCATCACTTTTCCACCTTAAGCGGGACTTCCACCTTTGGTGGACTTATCACTTTTCCACCTTTGGAGGGTGATCCAACTTTAGTGAATATGTTGTACAATCACTTTTCCACCTTAGAGGGTGATCAACCTTTAGTGGACATGTGACACTCACTTTTCTCCTTTGGAGGGTGATCAATCTTTAGTGGACGTGTCACACTATCAGTTCTCCACTCTAGGTGGGTGATAAATTATCACTCTATGTATCATGTAATAAGATTAAGACACTTGTCATAATCTTATGTATTCCTATGTGTCACCTTGGCCTACTTAACCAAGGTCACTCCTTTGTAATATTCAATTCAATCTACTCTATTGCATTCTTGCTGAAAATACAATTTATTCTTGTCATATTGATTCTCTCTTGTTATTGTGCTTTCTATTAGGCCTCTAGATCTTCGTTGACTATCTCCATAGCTAGATCTTACATGGTATCAAAGCTGGTTGAGTGCCACTAGATAATCCTTGGAGAGGCTTTTGGTGCAATTTGGGGTTTTTCTTTTGTGGCTTTGTATTGCTAGTCAAAATTTAAGGATACCATTGGATTCAAAAGTCCCAAATTAGATAAGATCAACTGCCAATTCATCAAAATTAGAGTAGTTGACCTAAAGCCCTCAAATGAAATTTTTCCATCCAAGGCGGTAGGGGTGTCATAATTACAATGCATCTTGGAGGTGATTTTCAAGCAACGATATCTCAGTCATAGATGGAAAACGCGAGGGACTTGCCAGGGACTCGACAAGACTCGCGAGTCCAGTGGTAGGCCAAGTCAACTCATCATGGACTCGTGAGTTTTTTCTAGGGACTCGGGCAATTTTTTTTAAGGGACTCACGAGTCCTGATGAAGGACTCGCGACGCTTGTTGGAAACACAATCAGATTCTAAAACACATTCTTTTTGGTTTTTTTACCTGTTTCTGTCACCGAGAAGGCCATATGTGGATGTAGCCACGATCATAAAAATTATGTGTGCCATGGAGTTCAATGTGGTTTAGAAGGACTTAATTTGGTCTTGGCGGGTGGGGGGGGGCTTGGCCCCTCGACCTCGCCAGTGGGATTCCTCAACAATTTTTTATCGACAAATTCTATAGTGGTGCTTTGACATTCTTGGTGCAACATTGGCTGTATTTCTTCCTAAGGGGAGGAATGTTGTTCGACATCATTGGATCATCTTTAACATTCAGGAGATTCTACATTGAGGGGGTTTATTTGACTTCTCCATTCTCTCTTATGGGGGGACTTTTTCCTCACATGGGGTTTTGTGCATCTCATTCATCATTGAGAGAATTGTGTTTTCATATCTCTTTTGAGGAGTTTTGTCCCACTAGGTTTTCTCCTTTTCACCATTTGTGAGAGATTATATTGTATTTGTACATGGGTACCTAAGATGGCCTAATAGCTAGGACCCATCTTGCATTGTTAGTATACATTCTCCCTAAGTTTCACTTAAGGGGGGGTTTTGGTGTGTTCAAATGTTGTATCCAACATGTTATTCTCATAGGTCCTAAACACACATGTTACTCAAATTTACTTAGGGACCACATAGGAACATTCCCACTTTTGGTGGCATTATCACATTATCATTTTTCTACCTTAAGTAGGACTTCCGCCTTTGGTGGACTTATCACTTCATCACTTTTCCTTTTTTGGAGGGCAGTCTACCTTTAGTGGGCATGTTGCACAATCCCTTTTCCACCTTGGAGGGTAATCCGCCTTTAGTGGACATGTGACACTTTCACTTTTCCACCTTTGGAGGGTGATCCACCTGTAGTGGACATGTGACACTTTCTGTAATGTCCCCTCTTGAGTAACGCTTTATTATAACATAAATAAATTGCTAAGTCTCCTTTTAATAAATAGTCTCCTGGACTTGGGCAATATTTAAATAAATGGAGATGTTTGAGGTTTCAGATTTCACTGAAGTCCCTATTTTTCAGTCATGGGCGTGGGGCCATTTTTTAATTGGTATTCGACTTATCTATTAAGTTATCTCAGCCAGCTCAGTAGTTTTTTGTGACATGGCATGTGGGGGAGAATTTAGCAATTGTCATTGATTGGCTTTTATTATTGGAAGAAAGCAAAAATCTGCTTTCTTAAATCACTAAGGTCTTTATTTGGAGAATCCAATGAGGAAGAAGGCATTCTATGTTTTTGGTTATCTTATTAACGCTCTCTGCAACTCAATCAGGACGAGACCCCTGAAGCCTCTGTGCTGGATGCAAACCCAGAACAGATTATTCACACATAGTTACATTTCTGCCATTCATATCAAGGAGAAGGCGTCATTAGCAGTATGCAGAAGCAACACGTCCAGGTTTATACCCCAGGATTCAAAGAAGTTGGGAGCGGGAAAATTAGATGATCATCTCCAGACAAAGGCGACAACCCAGTTTAGAAGTGCAGCTTCAGCCTGCGTTAGGAAAAGCAGCCCAATCTTGAAGATTACCAGCGATTAAATGCTCTGAATATTCTGGTTAGAAGGCCACCATAGCTTTGTATTAAGCTGGAATTTCAATAATAAATTTTCTGAGAATAATAATTTCCCTCAAGATTCTAGTTTTTGTTTGTTGTATGAAATTTGGTGAATTCAAATAAGGAAAATTAGTAATTTCATTCGAATCTCAGAAGAAAGAATATTTCAGTGGTATCAGAGCCACATACCCTGCCTGCCTATGGGGTTTCAGTCTGCTTTTTCGTGCCTTTTCGTGTTTTTTGCGTTGCATGTTAGTGTAACAGGGTTCTATGCACTCCCGAGGGTTTGAATCACACAGATATAATACAAGAAGTAGGTCTGGGCAACATGAAGAAACCCAAATTAATTCTTCAAAAGCAAAAATGGAAGAAAGAAGATATGGCAGTCCACAAAGGGAACTGAATAATCAACTGAATGATTTCCTAATGGTCTTTTCCCAACAACAGCAGCAGCAACAACAACATATGTAACAACAACAAATGATGCAACAATTCCAGGATCGCATGATCATTGCTATCGGGCAAATGAGAGTTGGATGTTCAAGATCGGGAAGGTCCAGTAGTCGTCACAACAGAAGTGAAGTCGAGCATGAAAATCAAGAAAGAGCAGCTTCTAACGTCGTGAGAACAGCGGATACCAGGTCTGATCAACCACTACGTCCCACTTTTTTACCTCGATTGATCGAAAGGGAACCAATTCCAGAAGTAGAGGAAGAGACTCACATCACAATGGACATTATGGTGGCTCAAGATGAATACATGCAATTACATGCTGATATAAGACAGCTAATGAATCTAAATCAGTTCATGAATCAACATATAGACAAGGCAAGAAATCGTCTAGAAAGGCAAGACATGAGGCCTAGAGGTCCAGTTAGACAAGGCACTCAACCTATGGAATACATAGATGCTTTGAACAAAATAACAATACCAACCTTCAATGGAACCAAGGGTATATCAACAAGATGATGGGTTCATAAGTTGGATACTTTTTTGGCATTTAAGCCCATGGAAGAGGATAAAACGATACAGTTTGCTACCATGCACCTGGAAGGAGTAGCATACGATTGATGGCATCATGGATTAGTTGCCCAGGATCATGCCATGATTCACTCATATGAAGAATTTGTTAAAAGGCTGGTCACTCGCTTTGATAGAAAAGATATAAAAATTTATTACAGGGAATTGGCCCAACAGAAAGAGGTTGGACAGTTGGAAACTTATGTCAATGAGTTTCAAAAGATTTCGGTTATGGTTCCTGATATGCCACAAAAAAGAGTCATTGTGCTCTTTGTGGAAGGTTTAAGTGACAAGTTGAAGGGATTGGTTAAGTTTCACAAGCCTAATTCGTTGAATGATGCTATTGGGTTAGCTTATGATTTGGATGTTACACCCTCTTCCTAGTCATAGAAGAAAGATTTCAGCTCATGGAAAACTGATAAGAAAAAATTTAATCAGCAAAGAAATACGACTTTGAAGAATCTAGAGACAAACTAAGAAGGAAAATTGTGTTTCTCTTGTAAGGAGCCGTGGGTGCCAGGTCATAGTTGCATGGGAAACGACAAGCTTCATTTGATTGAGGTTCATGCAGGAGAGGAGGATCAGGATGAGCAAGAGGACAATCTTGAGGAGGATGATGAGCAGGAGATTCAGCCCCAGCAGATAGAGTTGGAGGATACTACAGTTAGAGAGACTCCGCACATTGCTACTTTGTCTGGAATACCTCATGGCTGACCTTTCCGGTTGAAAGGTGTCCTGAAGGGGCATGGAATGGTATGTTTAGTGGACAACGGTGCTATACATAATTTCATTGATGAGGGACTTGTTAGTAGACGTGGGTTTCAGGCAGAAGAGTTTCCTGGATTTAATGTCATTGTTGCAGATGGTTTTCCCTTGAGTTGTAACCGTGTTATACCACATCTGAAAAGTCAAATGGGGGATTACACATTGACGGGTGATTTCTATGTTCTTGGTCTCAATAATCTTGATGCCGTTTTGGGACTTCAGTGGCTTGAGTCATTAGAAAGATATGTTCAGAAATTCAAACAGATGCAGCTGGAGTTTATGGTTGAGGGTAAGAAAACAATACTGAAAGCTATGGCAGATGGTGGTCCAAGGGTAGTTTCAGCTAGAAGAATGGAAGCTTTCTTTAGACACGACGATGTGGAATGGGCAACCCATTTCTTTGTTTCCAATAAGACTACCAGAGATAATAAACTCTCTTACTATGTTGATATCCAATCTATGTTAGATAAACATGGAGTAGTGTTTGGGAATATTTCCTCCGGGACGCCCACCTGATAGAGGGTTTGAAAATGTGATTGAATTAAAAGTCGGGTCAAAACTAGTTATCACAACACCTTACAGGCATCCTCTTCATTTCAAAGTGGAAATTGAAAAAACAATCAAAGAATTGCTGAAAATGGGACACATACGCCCAAGATCCAGCCCTTTTGCTTCTTCTGTAGTGCTGGTCAAGAAGAAAGATTGCACATTACGAATGTGTGATTATAGGGCATTGAATAAAAGGACTATTAAGAACAGGTGTCCCATACTCATGATAGATGAACTTCTGGGTGAGTTGCATTGTTCAATTTTATTTTCTAAGATTGACTTACGGTCTAGTTATCATCAGATAAGTGTAAGGAAAGAAGACATTCAGAAAACAACATTCCGTTGTCAATATGGACACTTTGAATTCCTTGTTATGCCCTTTAGACTAACAAATGCACCAGCAACTTTTCAATCTTGCATGAACCATATCTTTCGTGAACAATTGAGGAAGTTTGTCTTAGTATTCTTTGATGATATACTAATCTACAATAGAACTTGGGATGAACATTTGCAGCACTTAGATATTGTTGTAAGTATCATGGAGAAGCAATCTTTGTTTGCAAAAGCTTCAAAGTGCGAATTTGGAATGTCTGAGATTCTGTACTTGGGACATGTGATTGGAATTGAAGGGGTAAAAGTTCATTAGGAGAAAATACAAGCAATCATGGATTGGCCGCCCCCCAAGAACATATCTGATTTGAGAGGCCCAAGAACATATCTGATTTGAGAGGCTTCTTGGGTTTATGCTACTATTATCGAAGGTTTGTGCATTATTTCTCCCAGTTAGCCTCTCCATTGACCAATCTTACTAAGAAAGGGGCTTTCCAGTGGTCTCCAGAGGCACATGATACATTTGACAAGCTCAAGGACGTCATGAGCACATGTCCTGTATTAACACTCCCTGATTTTACAAAGCCTTTTATTGTAGAGTGTGATGCTTCCGAACAGGGGACTGGAGCACCCGAACGGGGGATTGGAGCAGTATTAATGCAAGATAGGCATCCCATTGTATTCGAGAGTAGGAAGCTCAGAGATCTAGAAAAGTTGTATTCCACATATGATAAAGAGATGTTGGCTATAATGCATGCTTTAGCCAAGTTCAGACAATATTTGGTAGGTGCAAAATTTACTCTTAGAACTGATCATAATAGTTTGAAGTTCGATGTAGAATATATCAAAGAGAAAAAAGAATGTGGTTACTGATGCTCTTTCTAAGAGACCTACTCTTTTCTCACTTATAGAGATTTCAGCTGATTGGAAATCTCAATTGTTATCCGAGTATACTAAGAATTCCTATGCTTGTGATTTAGTGGATGGAAGAGTACAGGATGATAGATATTCTGTGATAGAGGATGTGATATACTACAACAACAGAATCGACCTTGTACTTGAGTCTAAGTTGAAGCACAATATTATGAGAGCGTTACATGACACTACCCTTGCTGGACATCTAGGTTTCTTCAAGATTTACAGGCAAGTAAGGGAGAGATTTTCATGGAAGGGACTTAAGGATGATGTGCTGCAACATGTTCGTGAATGTTTGATATGCCAGCAAAACAAATCAGAACACACCTTTCTTGCAGGCCTTCCGCAACCACTACCCACTCTGGAACAGAAATGGGAAGGCATATCAATGGATTTCATCATAGGACTTCCACGAGTACAAGGGAAGGATTGTATATTTGTAGTGGTGGATAGGTTGACTAAATTTTCCCATTTCTTTGCTATTGCTACAGATTACTTAGCTTCACAGGTTGCTGATTTATTTTTTCGAGAAGTGTTTAGATTGCACAATCTTCCGAAGACCATTGTCAGTGAAAGGGACAACAAGTTTATCAACATATTCCGGCGGGAGTTGTTTCGTTTGGTAGGAATAGAACTGATACCTAGTACCAGTTACTATCCTCAGACGGATGGACAAACTGAAATTGTGAACAAATGGGTTGAAGGCTACCTCAGAAACTATGTTTCAGGGCAGCAACGTGCTTGGGTCAAATGACTGCATTTAGGTGAGTATTGTTATAATACTACCTATCATATGACTATTGGGATATCACCGTTTAAGGCATTGTATGGATACGAAGCTTTATCATATATAGATTTAGCTTTTGATGTTAGCAAAGTTCCCCGGGCAAAGGAAACCATACAAAGTTACCAAGATATTCTCAAGGCATTAAGAGACAATATCTTATAGGCACAAAACCAACAAAAGATGTACGCTGACAGTCATAGAGTTGAGAGGACCTTCCAGCTGGGAGACTTGGTTTTTCTACGCTTGTAGCCTTATAGGCAGTCTTCTTTGAAGAGCAGTGGAGCAGAAAAGTTGAAACTAAGGTTTTATGGACCTTACAAGGTGCTTAGGAAGATTGGAGAAGTTGCATATGAACTTGAGCTACCTACAAGAAGTAGCATTCATAATATTTTCCATGTCTCTTGCCTAAAGAAGGCATTGGGACAACAAACGGTTGCCTCTCTTGAGTTGCTACCATTGGATGAAGAGGGAAAATTGATTCTAGAACCTGAAGGTATTGCTGATTGGAGGGAGAAGAAGCTAAGAAATACGATTGTTCGAGAGTATCTCATAAAGTGGAAGGGATTGCCTATTGATGATGCTTCATGGGAAGGTGATGAAATACCACAGCATCCTAATTTACGATTGCTAGTGGACCAGCAATTTGGGGAATGGAGGACTGTAATGTCCCCTCTTGAGTAACGCTTTATTATAACATAAATAAATTGCTAAGTCTCCTTTTAATAAATAGTCTCCCGGACTTGGGCAATATTTAAATAAATGGAGATGTTTGAGGTTTCAGATTTCACCAAGTGCCTATTTTTTAGTCATGGGCGTGGGGCGATTTTTTAATTGGTATTCGACTTATCTATTAAGTTATCTCAGCCAGCTCAGTAGTTTTTGTGACATTGCGTGTGGGGGAGAATTTAGCAATTGTCATTGATTAGCTTTTATTTTTGGAAGAAAGCAAAAATCTGCTTTCTTAAATCACTGAGGTCTTTATTTGGAGAATCCAATAAGGAAGAAGGCATTCTTTGTTTTTGGTTATCTTATTATCGCTCTCTGCAACTCAATCAGGATGAGACCCTGAAGCCTCTGTGCTGGACGCAAACCCAGAACAGATTATTCACACAAAGTTACATTTCTGCCATTCATATCAAGGAAGGAGAAGGCACCATTAGCAGTATATAGCAGCAGCACATCCAGGTTCATACGCCAGGATTCAAGGAAGTTGGGAGCGGGAAAATTAGATGATCATCTTCAGACAAAGGCTACAACCCAGTTTAGAAGTGCAGCTTCAGCCTGCGTTAGGAAAAGAAGCTCAATCTTGAAGATTACCAGCGATTAAATGCTCTGAATATTATGGTTAGAAGGTCACCGTAGCTTTGTATTAAGCTGGGGTATGAGCACCAATAAATTCTGAATATTTAATTATGTAAGACTGTCTGTAGGAAGCTGGAATAGCTGGAATTTCAATAATAATTTTTCTGAGAATAACAATTTCCCTCAAGATTCTAGTTTTTGTTTGTTGTATGAAATTTGGTGAATTCAAACAAGGATAATTAGTAATTTCATTCAAATCTCAGAAGAAAGAATATTTCACTTTCACTTTTCCACCTTAGGTGGGTGATTAATTATCACTCTGTGAATCATGTCATAAGATTAAAACACTTGTCTTAATCTTATGCATTCCTATGTCTCAACGGGTCTCATTTGTAATATTCAGTTTGATCTAGTCTTTTGCATTCTTGATGAGGATACAATTTATTCTTGTCATATTGATTCTCTCTTGTTATTGTGCTTTCCATTAGGCCTCTAGATCTTGAGTGGCTATCTCCATGGCCAAATCTTACAATGTGTATGGGCTACTAGATTCCTGCAGTCTAATATATATATTTGTGTGTGTGTGTTTGTGTAAACGTGCCTCCACTTCTCTATCAGAATTTTCTTGAGATGCACTTGATTTCCACTCTTCAACATGGAAGAGTTGATGAATTATTTCCTTCAGATCCTTCTCTATAAAATCTATTGCTGGAATCACCTTCTTTGAGTTCTTGTTCCTCTGCTTTAGGTCTGTCTTCTCTCTATGATGTAGGGATCTTGAGCTATCATTTCTATTTTTATCTATTACAGAGATAGTTTAATTTGTCCATTCTGGTTTCTTTTTCTTATTTTTAGGGGTGTCTTTGTATCTGTCTCCAGCAATGAAGGTTTTGCCTAGCTATCTTAACATTTTCTTTTTCTTCTGTCTGATCTTCTTAAATGCATACTTTCCAAGAATGGGCTCCATCATCTTATCTTTGTCATCCATTTTCTGAACCAGAAGACATTGTGCCATAAAATGTCCTGTTACATGATAGTTCCTATGTCCAAGTGTAATATCTATTTCCAGCAATGAGTTTTTTAGCCTAGCTATCCTCGCATTTCTTTTTTTCTGTCTAATCTTATTAAACTTGTACTTTCCAGGAATAGGCTTTATCTTCTTATCTTTGTCATCCATCTTCTGAACCTTGAGACATTTTGCCATAAAATGATCTATTACATGATACTTTCTACATCCAAGTGTAATATTTTCATATTCTACAAGCTAGGTGAATTTAACATCTTCAGCTTCCAAGATTATCTTGTAAGATCGATTTTGTTCAAATTCAACTTGATTTAGATTCTTGTAAATGACAGGTACCTTTTATTTATCCAGAATTTCATACTTCTATTAGTGTAGACTGTAGAGAAATTTTCATAGCCTCATTCATATCAAAATATAAAAGAGGATATAGTCATGGTTTTTGGACCAAATCTGGAGATGAAGGTTTCATGAAAGGTCCCGCTTTTCCCCAGAACTACATGTAATATTTGAAGATCCATTCTGTCAGTTGGAACTTGGAATAGAAAAGTGCAAGAGACGTCTTTCAAACAAAAACTTACTGCAAGTTGTTTGGGCTAGAATTTACTAATCCTTGTTATCAACTCATCTGCATTAGGCCACAAGCTGTTGCATCCACGGACTCGCACTTTCTTTTCAAAACCTTTAGCATTGGAACATTTTAATTTAAAAAAATTTCTTAAGGAAAGGAGTTACCCCAAATTGTTCATATGAAAACACTATTCTTAGGATTGCACTATTTTTGAGGATAGTTAGGATTGGTTTTAGAATTTTAGTTCTACTGGTTCCCACTTATCACTTAAGGATCAATAGAGGCTGTATCTCTGTAGATTTTTTGTCTACCTTTTGCTGTTGCAGATTCTATTATCTATATCTTAGGTTGTATCTCTGTAGATTTTTTGTCTACCTTTTGCTATTGCAGATTCTATTATCTATATCTTCAAGGGATGGATCCTTCACTTGTTAAATTTCTGTTCCTTTCAGCAAAGAGATATCTCCTTTTGACATTGATCCAGAAACATTACTCTGGGTGTTAAATCCCATGGTAAACTATTGCTTAGAAGGATAATGTTGCTAAATTCGTCAAGAGCATTGATGGGGTTCATCATTTCATGGAGATCTTGAAACAGATAGAATTGACCAGAGTTTTTGAGGTATCTGGAGAAAGTGACAGCCCCAAGAGATCCAAGCATGCTTACATGGCCACACCAAGAATATCTTGTTGAATGAAGAAGTCTAGAATCACTGAGCTAGCTGGGACTACCGATAAAGATGGGAGAAAATATGACCCAAAACATTGAGAGATTGTTATTAGGATGGAGGCCCACAATATTGAAAAAAGTCACAGGTGTTGTAGTCAAATAGGCTGCAGGTGCTGAAATAGCCCCAGGTGGGCAGAACTGGAAGCATTCTTACGTGTCCACACCAAGAATATCTGGGTAAAGCAAGAAGTCTATAATCATTGAGCTAGACGGGATTACCAATAGGGATGGGAGAACACATGAAATCACAATAATGATATTGAGAAAAGCGACAAGTGCCCACAACGTTGAGAAAAGCCACTGGTGCCATTGTAGTCAGATAGGCTGCAGGTGCTAAAATGGCCCGAGGTGGACAGAATCACATGAGCTGGAAGTACTAGATTCTTGAAAGCTTGAGATTGTTCTGATGGAAAAATAATTTGGCATAGTGCAGCCTGTTTATATCTAATTTTATGTTTCGACACAAACTTGTGCTCGTTAGATATCAAGCATGGGAAGCTTGTGAGTGTGGGATATGGCTCACAAAAAAACTCTTTGGTTAAAAGGCTGGCACTTTTTATGATTTTTAATAAACTCTTATATTTATTATCCTAAGTTGCTGGTCTTGGTACGGGGATGGGTATGGGTTCAGGTTTTGGGTATCCTGATATGACATTTTTTTTTCTTGGGTAAAGGTACGAGTTCCTATGCATATTGAAACTTCAAAAAGTTAAAAAATAAAAAACACTAATACTCATAATTGCTAGTAAACAAAATATTTAAATATTTCATATTTTTGCAAAAATAAAAATACTCATAAATTCACAATGCGATACTCAATGATTAGTCAAATGTTAATGATTTAGTACAAATGTTATTGCCAGTAAACAAAATATTTAAATACCTCAATTTGCAAAAAAGAAGATACTCATAATCTTGTATTATGATAATTCCATGATTTGTTAAATGGCAGTGAATCTTACAATTGATATTCAATATTTTCATATTGCTCTTTATCAAGAGTATCAAGGTAAAGCTTTAATTCAATTTCTTTGGACCAGCTAAAATGTCACCTCCACTAGCCATGTCAATGTAGAAGCTGCCTCATTGATAGAGACTTTGACAAGTTCTGCAACTGTAGCATCTAAGATTCCTCATCGTCTCCTCATTATAATTTGATTCTTATGTAACAAGAGAGGCGAGTTGTAGTTCACAAAGTTCAAATCTTCATCTTTTTTTTGCACCCAATTGGTTGCATTTACCAAATGGATAAAGTAGTATGTATTTTTATTCCTCTTAGCTGAAGAATAACTCACAATTTGTTGAATTTTTGTACAACATTTGCATTTACAAAACATAAATTATAATATATAACTTTGAATGAAAAATGAGAAAGTTAAAAGATAAAAAAGATGCATGCTTGAGAGAGAATTTGTATTGCAAGAGGCTACAAGTAACTATAGCCTTGGCGTTGTATGTATCACCACTCATGAACATCTTTCTTGTACTTGTCCCAAAGAAAAACAATATCACGATTCTTTGAAGATATGAAGTGGCCAAACTCACTCAAGACAACACTCTATATATCTAAATTTCGGAATATTCTTTTGAATGTAGTCTTGTAGCCAACAACAACCTCTTCATCTTTATATGACACTATCTCTTTTCAAAAAGAAAGAATTTTTGAGCTATAATATTTTGGAGACAACAAATTGCTACGAGATGCAAGAAGGTGATTGTCTTGTTCTTGTTGTCAATGATGATCTATGCACCCTTTTGAAAAATGCTTGTATGCAATCACTCTCTTTCGTTTCTATTATGGTCTTTTTTATTCAACCACGGAGTCCATGCCATAATATGTTTCACCCAAACATGGATGGTTTGTATCAGGATTCAGCATACATAATTATGTTGATGACGAGCCTAGTAGAACTGAAAATGTATTCCGCATGAGTACACCACTCATCATCTAGGATCAATGCTTTGATTTTTTGGGCTCCCTCTATATTTGATTGCTTCCATACACTATAAAGAGTGTTGATGACAGTAGGCTCAATGCCTTTTGCAACTTCACAAGTTGTCTTAAGACAAGTGTGTGTGATGTAAATTGAGTTTTGACAACCTTTACATGTGTAAAAATTAAAACAAATTAAAATATTAAAAGGTAGATGACATGTCACATCAAAAATTTTAAAAATAAAAAATATAGTAAAAAGAAATTTAAATTACCTTTAACTCCAAGTTGGAGGTCTTGAAGATGGCGTGTGGCATAAGATGATTTATCACCAATAGTTGAATCTCCTCGACCTTTGTGTAGATTTTTGTGACCCACTTGATTTTTGTGCCAATTGTTTGCAATATCAAGTTGAGTGAGTGGACAATACAGGTGTCCAAAAAATATGCACATATGTACTCTCCAATATTGAACTAGTTGCCCAACAATTTTTATTGTTGTCCATTATGACCTGGACACTATTTTGGGGTCCACTATCTTAATGGACTGTATGAGGATATTGGTAATGAAAATTGCATCCTTCACTCACCCCTCATAATCTACTACCTTAAAAATTATCGCTCCTTTAGGGGACACTGCAAAGACATTGACTTGTATATCTTCTAAACTTTCCATCCATTAGAAATGGACATTTGTTTTGGACCATGAATGCCTCTAGGAAAGCTTTCTCCTTGGCCAATAAGGTGTTGTGCACCTTTTCATAGCTAGGACTAATGTAATTAGTAGGTGCATTAGCAATTTCTGTCACTAAATTCTACCAATATGGTGATCTAAAAAGGTTGAAAGGCAGTCGATTGCCATAAATGCAACGGGCTATGCTTTCATTTTTAACCTCCCTCGCCTCATTCTTGAAGGCCTTTTCCAATGTGCCTCTTTTATGAGCAACAAAAGGGGTTACCATCTTCTAGGGAAGTGGTTGCATGAAAGGATGTGGGACAACCGGTCGTAGCAGCAAGGAGACTTCTGTATTCCTTTTTTCGGAAAGAGGATGTGCTCTTTCTCTTGATCTATTATTTACCATGCCGGTCTCCTCTTGTTCTCTGGTATCCCATTATTGTTATTTTGGCAACCTTCTTTATTTGGCCCGACACAAATTCTTATTCGTAAGTTGGTAATAGCGTACAAATGAGCTTTCACTTGATTATATGAGCTCTTATACTCATTCCCACATTGGCTACAACACCAACAATAAGCCCCACCACTAGGAAGTCGAATCATGGTTGTATGTTGTCAAAGAGATATGCTTCGTCAAATTTGAATGAGCTCTCTACATGTGGGGCAATTGAATTAGACCCACCAGTCATTCTGTACAAAGATAACAAAATAAACATTACAATTTACAACCCTACAACTTCAAAAAGAAAAATTGCCATTATAACTCTTGTATCATGTATAAGAGGTTCAAAAAAATATTTGTAACTTGAAAAGAGTTACAATATTCACTCACTTTCTACAGAAAAATCTTTTTGTGGAACTCTCTCTTATTGGTGTAGGTTTTTCTCTTCTATAGCCTTCACCTTTGAAGAAAAATGTACCAAGCTTGAAAAAGCAATGGCAGTGTTGAGGCAAAAATACCTTTTTACTCACTTGTGTTTGTGAAATGAGGCAAAAGAGGTTAAGTGCCTCGTGTTAAGGAAAAATTAGGTATTTAGAGATTGTTTTCTTTTAAAAATGTTAATTTTCTCTTTTACTTCTATGGCAAAGCAGTCCGTGGGTCCACCTAGGTTTGGCTCGGGTTTGCCCAAGGTCTGCCTTCGGTGCGCCGGGTTCCCTGTGGGTCCTTTTGGGGCTTTCTTGGATGAACCCAAAGCCATCACAACTTTGGATCGAATAGAGGATAAGGGAGAAAATACTTGAACAAAAACACTAAATTGAAATCTAATATAAGTGTATAATCCTAGAACCAATCATTAGATGAAATAATGATTCTTCAATAATAGGAAGTGCATAACAATCAACAAATTTAAGGCTGTCTATATGAACAAATAGAAGAGGGACGAAATTGATCAAGACTGCTTATATTAATTAGATCACAATGCACAATTACAAATTTATGGATCACTAGAACAGCTATAGAAATGCTTAGGGATGCATGGGTGTGACATGTGGATTTGATGACATCATCGTTGCCTTACCCTGTTCTTTTAATGACCATTTGGGTTGAAGGAAAGGGGCCCACCATTTGCTTCACAATTTGTACAATTCTAATTAATGACACAATGGGAAACATCTACAATCTGTTGCCATGTTTTGGATATGTGCTAGCGATTAGATGAGAATATGATTGGATGACTTGTGCTCTGCAGAAAATTTAGAAGTCTGACAACATTTTGAAATTGAAAACGCCCACTGGGTGATGTTGACATTGTTTCTTGCAAATGCAATGCACAAACATTATAAAAGGAAATGGGCCCACCACAGAATGACATGAAAACTTTTCAATCGATGGCACAATGGACCTCAAGAGCCTCATTAATAATCTTTTGGCAATGTGCAGGCCATAGGATCAAAATCAAACAGTTGCTGCTCCTCGAAATGACAACATGCTCTTGCACTTTTGGAGGATGCACAAACCTTGGAGTTAAAAGATCTCAGCGACACAAATCTTTTCAGAGAAAATAATTCCTGTGATCACAGCTAAAATAACAACTGAATAATAAAGTAGCAAATGAAAGAGCTTGAAGAAAATATGTGAACATGGAGACTGGCTGCCATCAATGAAAGCATAGCCCCCAAAAACACTTCACCTACCAAAATAAGATGACTGAACCGAATGGATAGCTGAAGCTCTCAAGTGCCTGAAATCAAAGGGATTTAAACATGCAGTACAAAGAGAAATGAACCATAATGGAACAAAAAAGTCAACTTTGTGCACAGAGAGGTCAATGAAGCAGAGATTGGTGAGGGCTGGCCAAAGATAGCAAGGGAGATTTAGCAGTTCTAACCCATAGATAAAACACATGCAGACTGTTATGCATGGATAACGTATCACCCCTTTCTTTCTCCAAAGACCAAGAGATAGAAAGGGCTCCAGTATTGAAGCCTCTGCTCAATTCTTTGGCAGTGTTGGATAAATAAGTTGAAGTTGTAACAAATTCTATGCACTCTCTTGGTTCTTAGGGATTAATAAACTCATAATGCTTAATTAATTGTTCAATTCCATGGATCCATAAATTTTTTTTCTCCAAGAAAGATATTTTTCTAGTCTCTTGTTTTGTGATATATTATTTACACATGTTTAATTAGACTTTAAAATTAAACAAGAAATGTTATCTAAAGAAACATACTACTTAACCTCATTGGTATATATTTTATTATTATTAATTTTTGTTGATTGATTACAGCTTCTTGTAGATAGATAATATAGTAACATCTGTATTATTTGTTGTTCTTGATGCTGAAATATTGAACAATATATTGCTCATTCACATGACCTTGGTCAGTATATAGTTTATACTCATCTCAAGAATGAAGAAAGATGATATGTAACGTTGAAATGAGCTTCTGTGCATGATGGACATGGTTTTATATGTTTGCTACTCTTCGTCTGGTGTAGTTATTTTGCCTTCTGGATTCACATAGAAAAAATAATGTCCAGAAGTTGATTTTTGTCTTTTCATAATCATGGTGTTGCAGATAATTTTCCGAGACTTTAAGACATCTAATATTCTCCTAGATCAAGAATTCCATCCGAAGTTGTCAGACTTTGGACTGGCTAGGCAAGGACCAGCAGTAGGGAATAGCCATGTGACAACAGCGGTAAGTATGAAAATTCTGCAAATATGTACTTGATAGTTATGGTTTAAAAAATCATTGCAGGTTGTATAAGGTTCGGTGTTCATTAAGATAACACAATTGTAACTCTAATTTATTTTTCTTATGGCAGTAGCTGTCGTATTTTCTGTTATCTGTAAAGCATGCCAGTATTCTACATGATTTTTATTCAAAATAGTTAAATTTGTGCTAATCTTTCAGGACTTTGAATGGATTCTGACACATGAAAAATCTGCATCCTATTGCATTTCAGTAACTATATAAAAACCAGTCTTACAAGGACATCTCACCAACTGCTATTGTTTTAATGGGATTGAAGCCATGCATTTTGATATGAGTAAAGCGACCGCATGTGTTTATTAATCATGCATTCAATTTGGTCATGCCAAAACATGTGTGTTAAAACTTAAAAGTGAATTGGTGTTCCTATTTAACTGAATGTATGAGAATTATTTTCCAAAACAAGGGCTATCTTATCTCAAGAATTGGAGATTGTGCCATTTGTAATTGGTGGTAGGTTCATGAACATCGTGAGATTTTTTGGCTTGGCCCTCTTTTCTGAATGAAGGATCATTTTAGGGCTTATGTTTTGTGCCTTTATTGAAGCCCTTGTTCTTATGCTGTCTAGTATTATATCGTAACTCATGTCAGATTCATATTTAATGAGTAATTTTGTAATTGTTAAGCATATGTGACTACAAATTTAGTTTGTACATTTAAGATGAGTTGAGATCAAATTTCCTTTAATGTTGTCACTGTCTTGAATCTGATTAATCGATTCTTCCAAAAAAGCTACCTTGATAAAGCAGTTATCTTGAGTAATATTATTTAGTTGCTTTGTGGTTTTCTTAAATGAATTCTTGTTCAAACTTTGAAAATTTTGTTTGATATGTAATTCCAATGAACAATTTTTGAGTTTCGAGCCTCAGCCCACATCTCCTCTAAATTTTCTTTTGTAAAGTTTAGTAATAGTGCACATCCCAGTATAAAAATCTTAATCTCACCAGTCTATATATTACAGCTTATCTAAAGCAATGTGTAAGATTTTGGTTTTCCTTAACAAAAAACTTACAAAAGTATTTAAATAATTTGGACGTTAGTGATTAATCGTGGGGAGTATTATGTCAGTACACAAAAAATTCATTGGACAACTAAGCTGGGTACTTTATGAAATATCTGTACAAAAATCATATAAAATCACTCACACACACATGCGTAAAAACATAAATTAAGATAAGATAACCACATAACATACATAGAATAACCAAAACAACCATAAAATACTACTCTTGATGTCAATAATATCTACCATGACTTTCAAATTCAAAGTTAAATTGACAATTACTCTTGAGTACTATTTTATGGTTTTTAAAACAATTCTATGCATGTTATGTGGCTATGTGAAAATAAGGCATACAATAAGAATATAACTTGCGCAGAATAATCAAAATAACCATAAAATACTACTTGAGAATTGATGTCAAGCTGTCAAACTTGAATGTCATGATAGACAGTCATTGTTCAATATATTATAAATTCACAGCATTCGGAAATGGAAATCATACCAGGTGGTGGTAGCGTATAACTAAGGCCTACCCATGTCTGTAATTTTTTGCCTATTTCCAAATTTCAGACTTCTTTCCCTTGATTTTATATTGGATTTCTTTGGCCTTTAGCCTTGATATGCTGATCTCTCTCATTCCAGATCCTAGATTTCAAATTTCTACAATCCCATTTTTTCTGTTAAATTTATACTGCCAACATTCTGTTGTCAAACGTTTGTGAATAAATTCCTTGTCAAGTTGCTTAATCTATTCCAGGTTCAAGTTTATTGCTTGCTGTTCAGCCATACACAACCTAAAAACAGCTCATTTTGCTTTCAAATCTAGCAGTTCCTGTTTGAGGGTCATCTGTAACAACAGCATTAGAGCAGCCCTACACATTTTGGATTTAGGTTATGTTTTTAAGTTGAAAAGTCAAACTTGAGGGTCAACAAACTTCAAAAAAGCGAAAAAGAATGTGGGTATGTTATCACACAGGGTATCGCAGATCTGTCCCAGAATCTTGTGTATGCTTACTGGAAACATTTTATACCCATTTCTAAGCAGTTTGCAGGCCAATTTGGTAACATGGTTGAACAATGAAAACGAGTACATTTGATTGGTGAATCAAAACAACACTATTGTGCTTTGAATTGAATGACACAATAATTGACTTGTTGGGAGACGGACGCTCCTCCTTCCAATCTCTTTCTTTTAGCACAGTGCTTGCTTTCGCACTATGGACGATGGGTACAAAACTTAAATCAGGGGCCAAGTTAATTAATTTACTTAGTTAAAACACAGGGATGGTGGCTGTGGGCAGGGGCCCTGGCTCAATTGGCTGAAAGCATCTTGTTGCGGGGTAATGATCATGAGGTTCAATTCCCTTATCCACGTGGTGCAGGTGCTGGGGAGCTAAGCTGATTCCGGCAGACTAAAAATAATAAAAATGGGATGGTGGCTATGATTTCCAGCTTGCTGAAGGAGATGTCACTTTGGCTGAGATGATCCCAATGATATACGTTGAATATATTAGTTTACGAGATTATCGCCCTCAATTAAGAGCTTGAGAGAGTGAATGATAGAAACTCTATGGTGAAAGGGAAAATTAAGGTTATCTTGGAAGTTGGGAGCCAATGGATATTTCACTATAAATTTTGCCAGTTATGAGGTCAGACAATATTCTCGAGTGGATGTTAGTTTAAAAATAGGGCAGGCATATACATGAAACACTTATCGGGTTCGACCCTACAGAGAATTCCCTTCACTTTTCCCATATGATATGATTATTTGTTTTGCCTCTTGTAAATTTGGAATGATGCATTCTTAAAGTTGTTAGCAATGCACTTATTGAATAGTATCCCCATTTGTTCTTACCATTAGCAACGGTAATCTCACCTAAGCTTAAATCTATGTCAATTTGCACCTTGAAAAGCCCTTATGTGAAGGCCGAAACAAGCGGACTTCTTATTTTGGACTGAGTGGGACTAGTCACTGGATAAAGGAAGTGTACTGATTGAATGTCATTATCGCAATGAATGTGTCACTTTTGCAAAGATATCCACCATTAGTATATTGGCTACAAACCTTACTAGACACTTCCGCCTACAGGCTCTTCCCAAGTTGTCAAAAAAATACTATCCAAGATGAGGAACCAATGCTGGAAACTATGTGATAACATGCTCTTAAGAATAAGGATCTCCTGCTTATGAACTGGAACAAATATGAAATTCTACAGAAATCAGTTCCTTGGGCTGAAGACATTGTAGCACAGATTTCTGCACCTCCATTAAGCATATCTGAGGTATCCTGGGCCTTGAAAAGACAAAACTGTTCCCAGTTGTTCGTCCTTAAAACAACAAATATGTGATAAACAATTTTAGTCAAACCCTTTTGAATTCCCTTTAAGAGCCATCAATGTGAACCAGAAGAATCCCTCCTTAATCTTATTGTGCTGTCTGAAATCAACAGTGCCACAAATGAGTCAATTAAAGCTAAAGTGTTGTATCTACTCAGTCATAGAAAAATGGTATTTGTTTACAAAATATACAGAACATTTCATCTGAAATACAGGTTCTTTTTCTGAAGATGGTATGGATACTGTTCCACCATCTGAAAAACTGTTAAGTTTCATATGGAACACCCTGCAAACCTTGATTCTTTTCCAGCTTCTCTCATTAATGAACATCTTTGGCCTCAGCAGAATAAGGAGGAAAGAAATTTTGTATCAACAAGCTTCTATCATTCAAGAATGTGATGGTATGCTACTGAAAATGACTGAGATTTTCGTCTTTCTGTTATATAGGAATCTATAACTCCAAATGATCATTTTAGTACATCTGCTTTCATGGAATTAAAGGGCTTTGGATTGTATTATTATAGTTTTGGGCAAATTCTTGCTAGATGGTCCATGGTAATGACAAAATCAACTGCTGAAAGGGATATTCTGATAATCAATGGGACAGCTTTCATTCAGTGGCTCTCCCCGTTCCAAGAAAATTTTATCTGGTAGTCTTTCCAATGTCCATATCAACATAGATATGGGTCTAGTAAACTTTTGACGCAGTTACAAATTCTCCAATTGCTCTTATGAGAGCAGAGAGACAGAAATCATTCAAAAACTCACTTGGGATCTGTTGAGCTGAACCATCTGTAGGATTAAGGATATCATGATTAAACTGGGTTTATTTTAAAGTGATATGTTTCCTGGAAAGACCAAATTTTCCTTTTCCCTAGAAACAAAAATGACCATAAAATAATCTCTTCATAGCATGATCATATCTACAAACAAACAGCTTTCTAGCATTTGACAATCCAGTTTTCAGAGTCTTAGGGCAGGGGTATGCTTCCATGAAGTTTCAGATCATAGTCCTTTGCTTGAGATACCACATCACCTGTTACATTTTCTGAAGCCGGCAAATAAACCCTGGAGGGTTGTCCATTTTCTGAAAGCAACCATTTGACATTTTTGAAATGGAAGGTGGGTTTGATGAAAAACTAACAGGTGGGTTTGACATTTGAGCAAGCAAAGAGAGGACACTCAACAGTGCATCTCTTGAGATCTGATCTTGATCACTTGTGGTTGCAGCCTTAAAAGAGCCTGGGGTTGGGGTGGAATTCGAAAGCAATGGCTACCACACAGGAGATGAAGAAACTGTGTAACTATTTACTTGTGATAGGGGGTTGAGTGTAAGGGAGGACAGATGAAATAGAGGAGGAAATAAGAGCACTGCTTGTTCTAACTTTTCAGGTCAATCCGTAAGGCCCCTTAACTTGTTATTTGAACAAAACTCTAGGATAAATTGATGATTTCTGGAATTGACTGTGTTAGATCTTTTCATCAATTTTTTGGTTCATGCTCCCTGATCCATCATCAGGATGAGAACTAGAAAAGAGAAAAGTAAAAAAGATAGCAGATCAGGCTGACTAAAAAGAAGAGGGGGGAGAGAAGGGACACAATCTTCTTACTTATTGTAATTTTAATTCATTTAAGTAATTTTTTGTCACTTTTTCTCAGTCTTCTTGTATACCCTTAGGTCCCTCGAATATTGTGCTCTTTCTCTCCCCCTCCTCTTTTTAGTCAGCCTGATCTGCTATCTTTTTTACTTTTCTCTTTTCTGGTTCTCATCCTAAAGATGGATCATGGAGCATGATTGGAAACTTTGATGAAAAATCAAACACAGTCAAATCCAGAAATCATCAATTTTATCTATCATGGACTGTGGAAACTTCATGCATTTGAAATTCTAGATCTTTTCAATCTAATCGGCATCAATAAGATGTGAACACTAACTAATTCTGGTCTGCAGTTTTGGAAATTATTGATTGATTTGCTTGATTATCTAGATTTACATACTCAATACTATTTAACAGGCTTGTTTGCACAACACCAGCTTCTTCACCATTTCCCAAGCTTGACTTTGGTAGTGCCTCAAAATGAATCCTTGACAATAGAAGTGGAGATGGTGTGATATTTTATTTTTCTGATTGGTAAGTTGAGGGTTCTATTTCGGTGCTCACCTGTATAATAAAATGAATTGTATGCAGAAGCTGGATGACCTACAATCTGAAAGGAACCATAAATGGTTACCAGCTAAACATACAAAAATCCTGTAGCAACAGGTGTCAACTTTTGTAAAAACAAAACAGAACTTTTCCATGATATCCTGCCACCTTGCTAAAACATGCATATGAAATACCAAAATTACCAGCCATGGCCAAACTGCCAGATCAGAATCAGTGGCTGGATCGACCCTGCAACCAGCCTGCTCCCCTGTTCTATTCTTGGCCTTTGCACTCACTGTACATCTTAACCTTAGACTCCAAAAATGTTTTGTCTACTTTAGAAAAATCAGTCAAAGTAAACATGCTCAACACCTCTGAACAACCGTCCCTTGGGGTAACACCCAATCTGCCGATGTATAGAGCCAATTTGCTAAAGGAAAAGGCAAGATCCTCATATTTTGGATTAAATCACTGGTAACAGGTTTTCATGACTACCTATACCAAGAATTACATGATATGGGTAGTCAAACATATTATTGCAAGTGTTGAGTATGTTGTCCTTGATGTCAAAGGTTGATGATAAGGTCGTATAAATCTCAGAGGTTGATGATCAAGGTCGTATAAATCTCAGAGGATTACTTGAAGTAAATGGAAAATTTGGTTGAGGTGCTTGAGCTGCTTAAGCTGGTTATGTGTCTACTTCAGTATGCCATGTCAGAATAATGTGCCGTGGCATGGTTTGAATTTTCAAAAGGTCAAATTGCCATTTCAGATTATGCAGAGCAGCTTTCGAAATATTAAAGAGGAAAAAGTTCACTAAGAGCAGCAATCACCATAAGGTTTGACTTCAAATATAATGGCTAAATAAATGAATAATCACTATATACATACACTCATTCTGACAGGGTTCAGAATTAATTGTTTTGGTGTTATATTTGAAATGGATTCATTATTAAGGTGCGTTACTTATCATATCGATAGATTTTTTTTTGTGAAGACACGATATACTCTTGGCTTGGTGCGAATATATTCTGAAGTAGTCATGTCTTTTGAAAACCCAGCTGGGCGTCCATTTCTGGTTGAAAAGTCAGTGCCATATATGAGCAGCGTTTAAATGAGACAGAGTATGGTGTGAGCTGGCTTGTGAATAAAGCCATAACAATATTTGAGAGAAGCTGCGTAATTATTGATATTTGTGTGTGTTTTCAATTATAATGAAATCTGTGCGTTTTCAGGAGACAAAAAAACCACTTTTGGCAACTGAACGTTTTTGGCGGCGTGTATTTCTTTCTGACTGGTCAAAAATAGTTGAAGTCGTGCTCATTTGGAGATATAGCTGGGAGGTGTTTCTTTAATCGTTTTTGGACTAAATAAAGAAAAAGCGGTCTATACATGTTCTTAGTGAAGCGTTTTTGAAAGGTATGTGCAGCTTTGATTATACCTGAGCATGAGAAAATTCTTTATGGAGAAGAACGTGCGTGTTGGGAAGATTACGTTCTGCTACAGACTTGATTAAGAAGCCGTTTTGATGAAAATTAGTGTAGTACGTTGATGATTGAAAACCTGGGCTGTGAAATCCAGCGGAAGGTGTAGCGTTTCCAGAAGATAAGTCATATTAATCTGCGTGATGCTAATTTTCTGGGTGTTGAACGTTGGGATATAGGCAGCGTTTTACTGGACTGTGGATGCAGTGTTTCAAGAAGCTGAAAATCGTGTGTACCTGAAAATGGATATTATATATAAGGATGTGCGTAAACTGAGTGTGTGACTAAACATTTATGAAAGTACTGTGCGCGCATTACATTATCAGTAGTGATATTATTAGCATTGCATATAGAGAGTTGGATGGAGATTAGAAAAATATTTGACTGAGTCAGCACAATACGAATAAAGCCCGAGAATAAGAGATACAGTTTGTTAAAGTTTATGCTTGCTGTGACTGGGTGTTTTTGGTGATCGAGTCTAGTTTCTAAGTGCTGTTCTAGCACTATATATATATATATATATATATATATATATTGTAACGGTTCTGACAAAGGAATATGTAACCGCTCTGATTGTGCAGTCCAATCATTGCCGACTCTTCCTCATCTCAGCCTCTTCGTCTTCCACTGATTGACTGATATTGAATAACTATAGCTAGTTGTTGCTGCTGTAATATTGTAACTTTTGTTTATCTGAATAAGAGAGAAAGTCCCCTGCTTGAAGAGTGGATGTAATCCAGATTAGCTGGATGAACCACTATAAACTGTGTTTTCTCCTTGCATTCTTTGTTTGGTTGTTTATTTTAGTTTCTAAATTGTTTCAGCATTTTTCATTAAGCTCAACATATATATATATATATATATATATATATATATATTACAGCAGCTGTCTCCTGTTCATGTAGAATACTGAAAAGTCGAGCCTTCTATGATATCTTGTTTTTGAGTATACATGAGGAGCTGTGCACGAGTTTATAGTAGCAGGGTGTATGAAGAAATGTTTGTATGCTAAGGAGGGAGTGTATGTGGCTTTTGCCTTTATCAGCCGTGTGAAGAAAATGAAGATGGTGTGTGAGTTTGGTTTCTAAGTTTGTGCAATTTATAAGAGCTGTGTAGCGTTAATGTGATTGGGGCTGAGCTTATGAAAGAATGAATAATGAGTTGATGATATTGCGGTACGTTGGCTCATGTGGATGAAAAGGGTCGAGTCTCTTCAGTTATGACTTGGGAATATCTGCTGTGGATAAAGATTGCTTTGAAAGAGTTTACTGCTGTTAAGGAGCAGATTACCTGTTGGTCTCAGTTTTGAAGTATAGAGATTTGCTTGATAAGAAGTTCTGAAATGAAAAGTAATATCTGTGTTTGGCAATGTTATTCTGATTTTTGAGTTTTATCTGGAGTTGGTACTTTGAGGAGGGTTGGTGCTCTCAAAATGAGGTTGGTGCCTCAGCTGTTCCAAGTTGGTGCTCATTTTTGTAATCTGGGTTGGTGCCCATTCTTTGTTAATGAAAGTTTAATATGCCGTAGATTTTTACCCAAAATGGTTTTCCATGAGAAATATGGTGTTAATGTTTTGATGGTTGCTCTTATTAAGTTTTTAATGTGGGTTCATGTTTAAAAAACTTAAAGTTCTGAAATACTGATTTGTTAATGTTTTGATGGTTGCTCTTATTAAGTTTTTAATGTGGGTTCATGTTTAAAAAACTTAAAGTTCTGAAAAAACTTGAACACTGAATTGTCATTTTGTTTGCTTCCTACCAGGTTGTAGGTACCGTGGGATATGCAGCTCCTGAATATGTTCAAACTGGACATCTTACATCCAAGAGTGACGTATGGAGTTTTGGAGTAGTTTTGTACGAATTAATAACAGGAAGGAGATCTATGGACAGAAATCGGCCAAAGAGTGAGCAAAAGCTTTTGGAATGGGTAAAACCATATGCATCAGACAGCAAAAAGTTGCGCCTGGTAATTGACCCCCGACTTGAGGGACAGTATTCACTTAAATCAGCTCAGAGACTTGCTTCTCTAGCCAATAGCTGTTTAGTAAAGCATCCGAGAAATCGTCCTAAAATGAGTGAAGTGGTTGAGACACTAAAGCAGATTGTGGAAGCTGTAGAAGCAGAAAGCCCTCACTCTACATTTGATTGCCAAACTAGTGAGACCAACACTGAGATTTTAACAGAGACTGAACCTACAAAAGAAACAGTCAACTCAAAGCGGCGAATGCTACTGTTAAGAGATATGATCCATCTTAGGAGCAGAGAAAGTGGTCGTCCTTCTTGGCGAGTATGGACTCCTAAAATGGTTAGAACATGGTAAATGGATAACAGCCAGTAGTACTCCTGTGGAGCTGGAGTGATCCGTTTCTGCATTTGGGTTGACATTTGTAAAAATTTATTTCCGTTGGTATTTATTTCATATTGAAGATTGATGAAAGAATATGGTATTTTGCCTAAATTTTTCATAAACAATTTCACCCCCACAGCAACAACCATGCATTATATTCATTTCTTTCAAATACTGATAATAGTAAGAAGCAGTAACTTCTGTGGCTATTGCTTTTCTTACTATCAACTTGTACAATATTTACAGGTACATGAAGTCTGTATAGTTCATTTTTTCAATGTTGTGACTTCAAGCTTGTAGCCGCAAACATGTCTAGCATTAGAACTAGTCCGGCTGACTAAATTTGTATGCGTGAGTATATTTCTAAGTGGACATTTGCCTAGTTTATATTTTTGCAAAACACATTTTCTCTACCATGGATGTCATATTTTATGGTCTATTTTCTGAAGCGTAAAGAACTTGCAACTCATGGAGGAGATTACTTGGAATATTTTTTTGCTCTGCATAATGCCCTTGACATGAATTTTTGTATTATGGAACTCGCAAATTGTACTTATGTTCAAAGTTCCTATGGATGATCAGTCGCTGAGGAGATGAAAATGCGAGTGTGGTGAAAGATTTTGGAAGTGGGAGTTTGTGAAGACTAATTATGACTAACAAGAGGGTTTGAATATTTGAATCATCAAGTGCAATTCTATTCAATTCTGGAAGGGATCTTAGTTGTTTGAAATCTCCCAATTTGAGGTCTGCAGTATCTTAATAATCAAATTGAGATCTCCAAAGAGGACGTTGTATTAGTTAATGCTCCACCATGTTAAAGAGAATAGAGTAAGGCCCTATGTAATATCCTCATTTGAAAATGACTTAAATTTCCTAAAGCTACAGAAAATCTTAAGTAAAATGCTTTTTCATATACCCAAAAATTATTTTTAAACAAAACTTATGGAATTTCTCTTAATGATAAAATCTGATTTATTAACATAAAATCTGCTTTAACAACAGAAAAATTATAACAGCAACAGCGACAAAAAAATAAAATGACGGGCGTCACTTATAAAGCCTCATCCAAAGTATCTCGCATAAAACACTCCGCAACTTTACTATTTTGCTCACAAATTGCGCACAACTTTATTCAACTGAAAAAATGGACACACAGACATCTATAATTGATTTAGAAACACAAAATGAACAACAAAACAAACAATACCATAACTACAACTACTCTCTAATACCTCGCTTGCAACCTGCAATACAATATTTTTTTTAAAAATAATTGTAACTTCTATGTTGTAATGCATTTCTTGAGTGGAATTGCTTTCAAGAAACCAATGAGATTTAGACGAGGGTCCCCAACCTTCATTGGATTTTTGTCCAAAAAGAAATTGTAAAGCCAAAGCTCATATAAGAAAGTTGTAGAAATAAACAAGTAAATTGCTTTTAAGAAACCAATGAGATTTAGTCGAGGGTCTCCAACCTTCATTGGGTTTTTGTCCAAAAAGAAATTGTAAAGCCAAAGCTCATATGAGAAAGTTGTAGAAATAAACAAATAAACTTACAAATGGAAAACACAATTTTTTATTTATACCAAAAAGGAATTGTAAAACCAAAGCTCATATAAGAAAGTTGTAGAAATAAACAAATAAACTTATAAATGGAAAAGGTAATTTTTTATTTATACCTAGCTTGGGCTCCAAAATCTCACTCAAGCGGCACAATTTGTGCAAATAAACCTGAAAACAAAATTGTAGGGAAATAAAATGGAGATGGGAAAAATGGTGAAAACATGTGTTGCTTTTTTTTATTTTTAGCTCCCATTTTTTCCCATAGTTTTCATTTGCTAAAAAATGGCAGCCTTGTTTGGAATTTAGACAAATAACTAATTTCAATATTTAATTGCTCCAAGATAAATAAAAAATATTAGATCCATTGAGGACAAATAAATATTATAATTATTAGTTAGCTTAGGAAATATTGGAATTTGGCTATTAATTGTTGAAATTAAATAGATTTGAAAGGAAACATGATAAGTCTACTTCTCAAAATTGTTTGACCTCAAGTAATATAAATTTTGGATGCCCTAGAATTTAAAGTCCTCTCCTTGCAACATCTTCAAGAGCGAAAATTCTTAAAATTTTTACCCATATAATTGAATACTTTTAAAAAATATTTTCGCTATTTGAGGTAGATTTGATAACAATAAAATTTGCAAATTTTGTCTACATATCAACCACAACATAAATGCAATCTTTGTTGAAATAAATTGCTCAACATTAATGCAATCTTTGTTAAAATAAATTACTCCCCTTTGTTCTGTTGGCAAATTATGCATTTTCTTATGTGATTGTGTGCATTGTCTTTCAACTCTTTCCACTCAAATTTTTCATGAACTTGCTTGCAAGTCTTGTAGTACCTTTATGTTCTGTTAGAGTAGTATCATGAAACACTATTAAAATCTCCCTGATTTTGGATCCAGGCCCCAACATTTTTTAAATTTTTGTAGAGGATGAGCACCTCCGCCATTGTAAACTTGCCATCTTTTATCACCTTATCAAGAGTATTAACAACAAATTTACTTTTAACATACTCAATAATAATGGAGACTTTATTATCAATGAAAATAGAGAAAATTAAATATAAGATAGGCCTCCTAGAAAGTGCATTAGCCATAACATTTCTTTTTCCTTTCATATACTCTATATCAAAATCAATGCTTGCAACTTGCTTATCTTTTATCACCTTATCAAGAGTATTAACAACAAATTTATTTTTAGCATACTCAATAATAATGGAGACTTTATTATCAATGAAAATAGATAAAAATAAATATAAGATAGGTCTCCTAGAAAGTGCATTAGCCATAACATTTCTTTTTCCTTTCATATACTCTATATCAAAATCAATGCTTGCAACTTGCTTATCCATTTTGTTGAGGGTCATTCAAACTCTTTTGATTCAATTTTTTTAAGATGATAATAAATCTTCCAGAAACTAAATATTGTCTAAAGTTCAGTGCATACATAATTGCCAATCTCTTTTGTCATAAATGGAACAAGTTTTTGCTAATTGACTTAATTTTCTACTCTCAAATGCAATTCAATATCCCTTTTGAGATAAGACAACCTTGACATCTTCTCCAATTGTAATACATCAAAATATAAAAGGAAAGCCAAAATCAAGAATAACAATTACAAGGCATGAGCTCATTACCTCAAACTTGTCAGAAGTTCTTTGAGCATTTTCAAATCATACAAAGACCTCTTTCTTTGTCAAATTATCAAATGTGCAACCAATTAAGAATATCGATTCAAAATGTCCTATAATAACAACATAATCCAAAGAATCCTTTCAAGAATGTTACATTAGTGGGAGTAGGCCAATCTAAAAGTATTTGAATCTTTTGTTGATCCATCTTTACACATTTTGCACTTATGACATGTCCCAAGTATAAAATATATGTTAATATAAACTCACATTTGGACATCTTTGCAAAGAGAGATTATTGTTTCAAAATGCCCAAAACTCTATTCAAAAGTCTTAAATGTTCTTCTCATGTTTTACTATAAACCAAAATATCATCAAAGAAAACTAATATGTGTTTACATAATTGCTTACCAAGTATATAGTTCATGCATGACTAAAAGGTGGTTGGAGCATTTGTAAGTCTAAAGGGCATGACCAAAAACTTCACTTGAAAGCTATCATTTGCACATCTTCATCTCTCATATAAATATGGTGATATTCTAATCTCAAATCGATTTTGGAATCTATTAACTCATCTAGTATGGGAATGTGATATATATTCTTTATGATCCTCTTATTCATAGCCTTGTAATTGATGCACATCCACATAGTACCATCCTTTTTAACAAGAACAACTTAAGATGCAAATGGACTAGAGCTAGGCCTTATGTAATATATATCAACAAGCTCCTCTATGACCTCCCCGATCTCCTCTTTATACCCTCTAGGTTGACTATAAGGAGTGGTTATGATAGATAGTGCACTCGGTTCCAACTCAATAATATGTTCAAAACACCTATTTAGTGGTAATATTGGATCAAATAATAAAAAATAACACTATGCTTATCTAAAATTCTTTGATATATCAACATGATGGGATTATTTTGTACCAATGGGTCATGAATTTGTCGGTATTATCATGCAACTTGTTGCCTATGCAACCTGATCTCTTTAAAAAAACCCCCTTCATTTTTTTTGGTTACCACTCATGGGGTTCCATTAAAGATTCTTCAGCGGATACATTTTTTCAATTTGATTTAAATTTCAACTCTATAGTTTGATAATTCTATGTAAACTTCTCTAAAGAATACAACTATTGTACACCCAAACCAAATCAATTTATGCATTCCAAACAACATAAAAGTCATCACATGCTCTATAATCTCTCAACATTATATTGTTGCCTATTCGCTTTGGTACAAGGCATGAAGAATGGAATCAACTATAGTAATATTGAAGCCTCAAAATTCTTCTGTCTTCAATCCTCTTTCATAGCAAAATTTCATTAGTAAAATTGTGGGCAACCCCACTATCCATCAACATAATCATCCGTTGTCCAAATTGCACTCCATGAAATTTAAAAGAATGATATTTTGGAGCTTCTAAAAGGGCTACAAATGTACCATTATGATTAGTCTCCCTTCCTTGCCCATCTTCCTCATGTGAAATATGCTCTTTTGAAATTAAAAAAAAAAACTTAGGTTCATTCTCTACTCATATTCTCCTTCTCCACTGTATACCACCTTGTTGTAATAGATTTGTCCTTTACTAAGATACCTATGACCAAGCACCCATGGTTCTCTACAAGAAAAAAACAATTTCTTTCTTTTGAGATCATTCTTGGTTTCTTCATCTATCTTCTTTGTTGTAATTGGAGGTGTAATCTTCTTTTGAATTGATGTATGAAGTTCTTGTTGACTTTTTCCATTGATGTCAAAGGGGAAGAAATGAACTCAAATGCTATCAATCTTATGAAAGTGTTAGTTGCTTCAGACAAAAGGAGAAATGAGCATCCTTAGAAGGCGTCCTTCATCCTAACATATTAGATTTGTGTTGATGTGCTAGCAACATTTTGTTGCTTGCCATCAATGACAAAGAAGGAGATTGTTGAACATATGTTGCCATTGATGTCAAAAGTGTGATGACAGAAGGGATATTTGGAGGTAACAAAAACAACACAATATTTGAGGAAGATAAATTTAATTACTTGTCATGTCCTATCAGAGATCTGCATTTTGAGTCATGGAGGTGATTTGGAAGTCTTTCTAAAAAGTTGGCTAGTTACCTAGACAATGAGCTTGCTTGGATAACCCTATTTTTCTCTGCATTCATTAATATTTAGGGATGATGTCTTACCATTTGAATGAAGAATATGCCCACACAAGTTCTATCTACATTCATTGCTTTTAGAAGTATGGTTTGGCAGAACATAGTGGTTGCCTATTTGGTGACTGGAGAGATGGGATGTAAATGTCCCCTTTATTTGGATAACTAAAATTCATTAAATAATAAAATTTAAGTTGTCGAAATAGAACAAATTTAATGACTTAATTGAATTATTTAGCAAAGCATTAAAATGTCTTTAATGACGAGTTAGAAAAATTAATAAGTCATTTTATTATTATTTCCCTAATTTCAAATCAAATTAAAAAGGAGAAATAAAAAAGACAAAAAAAAAGAAAATAAAGGGGACAAGGCACAAAGAAAATGAAGAGTCACTGCAATTGGCTTTAAAAGGAGAGGTCTTTAGAGGAAATGAAAAGAAAGGAAAGGTCCTTTTATAGTCTACTATACCAGTCATATGTTTTTGGGTCTACATATAATGATAAGATGCTTGAATTATGCTTGGTTTATTATTTTCTTATTGTAGAATTTGGGAGCTTGGATATATTAGGTCACTAAATATCCTGAATAATCATTTATGGTTGATGACGTAATTTTCGAGGATTAGTATTGTTGCCGGCAGAGTACCGAGTTCAAGATTTTAACATTATGATGGGCTTGACTTTGATATTATAATTGAAATTCAATATTTCATTAAGATGTGGGCCAGGTTTATAGGATGGAAAAGATTAATATTTCATTCTAATATTGCCAACATTGTGTTCATATTTTCTGAAGGAAATATTGCATGAGTGAATAAACATATAATTGCGAAAGCTAATTTTGCTAATGTCTTATGTTTGCTGCAATGGAAATGGTGGTCTACAGTATTGGGCTTCAATAAAAGATTGGCATTAATTAAAGCGCCATGAGTTGAATATTTGAAGAAATAATTGAGTATCAAATGTTTGGATGAATTGGGCCTTGCCGGGAATACATGTGTAGTATTATTGTAGCCGTGGATAAGAGAGCAACACCTGAAGACTATCGTGGCCATGAGGGTTGGCACTAACAGACCTTTGCCATGAGTTGGAGGTGATGGGAGTAACAGGCAGGAGCTGGACCTGTTACCATGGCAGATTCAACCACATCCAAGAACGGATGTTGTCGGGTATGGGGAAATAACTTGCTATCTATTGTTCCGAATTAAAGCCAGCTGATTTGTACTACCATATCAATTGAAATAAACTTGATTTCCATGTTGCTATCGTTTGTTCACAAATTTATCTGATATATATTTGCCACTCTGATTATATATAAGCTGTAATAGCAAACTTTTTATTACAAGTTCACATCAGTGGAATTCACTTGTGTCAGGAGGTGGTGTTCCAAGTGTTTGATGAATTGTCTATGTGGTATAAGTGATTGTTTCAGAATGTCATGACCATATAAATGTTTGGCAAAGTACCCCAGAGTAATAAGTCAAACAGGGGTGGATACTACATAGCTACAACAGACTTTTCTTCTTCATAACTGAAATGTGCAGGTCAGATTGTCATTAAATCTTCTTTCATTGCAAGCATTAATTAAAATCTAACCGACAGTATGACATATTTCATCTATGCAAACTGTTTGACAATATGTTTGGAAACTGAATTCACCAATGAAGAGTGAAATGTTGGGATGAACACTGTTGGGAATCTTGCTGTTAGGAGGATATATAGGGGGGGTTTGAAATATTCGAATCTGCATGTCATAATTGTTGGTTATGGATTGATATTCTGGTCTTATGGAAAGAACAATTTAATACCATACAGGGAAGTAGCACTGTTAAACGAATTGTCGCTAAGTGTTCTCTCATCCAGTAATAAGTGAAGGAGGCTATTTGAGTCCAGCCTGTGTGTGTAATGAAAGAAATAATTATTGCTGCAAATACATGTCAGATCTTTGTATTGACTTTAGTAGAATGTAGTTTGTCAACAAACTATGAATTGTATGTTATGCTTCTGTATTCATGCTGCAATCATAAAACTCACATACACAGATATACTGAAACTTACACATAATTAGTAGTATATGTGTTCAAGTGTTATAAATATTTGGACAGATTAGGGTGGCTTTTTACAGTAGTATCATAGCACAGATTTTACCTACTAGCCTATTGGGAAAGTTTTAAATGTGATTATCAGATTTAAAATGACATCAGATAAAAGTATAGCCAAAGTACTTTGTGAGATTTTTTGTAAATTCAGTTTGGAATCACAAATAAGGAAAGATGTTCTCATCATTTTGAACCAGTTAGAGGGATGTTTGACATTCGTAGAGCAATCAGCTTCTGTTTTGTTGCAGATTACTATTGCTCCTATAGTGACTACTTTAAGTGAACATAGATGGTTAAGGCATACAGATGGTGAGATAAGATTGTTGGTTACTACTTGTTTGATGGAGATCATAAAAATCTTAGCACCTCAAAAACCTTACGAAGACAATATAATGAAGGAGGTACTGCATCTAATCGTTGGTAACTTTCAACATCTTGGGGACATTAGAAGTCTTCTTTTCTCTAGAAGAGTTGGCATACTAAAAACATTTGCAGAAATCAGATTGAGTAATCTTATGCTTGACTTGGGTTTGCGTGGTTTAATACGTACCATGTTTCAACATTTCTTGGACACAATCATGAAAGAACACAATGCAAATGTTATTGCAACCATGAAAAGTATTCCAGTTATGTCAATTAATGAGAGTGATGCCCATTTTCAGCCCCTTCTACATATGTCGTTAGCCATCTCAAGACAAAAACAAAATGTCTTTAAATCTGTTTATGAGTTGGTCAACCAGTTGCTCAAACAATGTGAGCAAAAAATTGAGTAGTTCAAAAAACAACAGGCTGAAGAAGAACTAATATAATTGGGATTACATGTTGCAGGATCTCCCCAAAAAAGTAAAATTCAAATGAGGAAAGAGCAGATTTTTTTTACCTTCTGCCTATCAGAAGGTGTGGTCGCCTGATCATATTTATGAAATTAATAAGGGAAAAGACATATTGCAGCCAAGTGGTGATGGGGGAAAATTTGCAGATGAGAGTAGTGACATGACTCATGAGAAGCAAGTTAAAACTATAGATTTGAATAAATCTCTTATTGGGCATGATGAAAGCACAAAGGATAATGGTTTCCAATAAGCTAAGGTTATAATAAGAAGAATGAATCAATCGCTACAAGTGAGGGGTATTGAAAACTTTTTTTTTTGTGATTTGCAGGTAATTATTGATAAAACATGAGGAGAAAAACTTATTTGTTGAATCCATATATGATCATAAAGTTGTCCCATTAGTGCTACATGAAGAATGCATGACATCAACTTGAGAGAAAATTAAGTATGATGGTGAAAATGTCCCTATAGTTGAAAACAAATCAGAAAATTCAATGTGTGACAGACCCTTTTCTTTAAATGAATTTGAACAAAGGCCTTTACAATTGCAATATTTGAAGGAAAGATTATTGGTCACAGAGGAGAGGGTTGTGCAAGTATTAACAAGGGCAGATGATTTTCACAAATACATTGAAGATCTTATTTGGAAAACTCAAATTGACGAGAAGCAAAAAATAATTGCATGTGGTGTTACTAGTACTCAATTGCACACAATTAAATAAGCATTTGAAAAGATGAAATTATACTACTTGCAACTATTGATGACACTTGTAGTTATCTAGACACTCAAGAGTTGTCTTTGATGGGTAATGGAGACAACTACAATTCATCTTTAGATTTACTAGTGAATTCTTATGATATGACAACTATTTATTTTTTTGGTTGGCAATTTAATCTTCATAGACACTTCAGTTGTTAGTAGCTGTTCTACTTGGGCTTCTATTGCACTTTCAGATTGGGCATGGTCTACAACAACGAATGAATTGCACGAGAGTTTGTGGTGACATGACTACTTGTTAGGTATTGCACATGAGGTGGATATTATTCCTATACATGGGTATAGTGACACATTTCACATCATTCTTATTGCTAGCCTAAGTTATAGCAGCAACATTTGGTGGCCTAATGAGTTGATATATGTGCATATTGGAGTTTATTTTGGCATCTTTTGGGTGGACTACTTATTTAGATGGACGACACATGAAGATTGTATAATGATAGACATTTATTTCCACTCCCATTGTTGGATGGATAGATTGGTTTGGGATTCGGGTGTTGACAGGATCGGTGCACTATTTCTTATGGATCGTAATGAGTTGCTTCACATGAACTTGGGGCATAGTGCTATTTTTTTCAAAGTGGCACAACATATTAGTGGAGCAATATTTTTGAGGTTGACATGTGATTCTGGTATTGGCATAGAGACTCTGATTATTTGAGGAAAAGCAATCTATGGGAGGGGAGGATTGTAATGTCCCCTTTATTTGGATATCAAAAGTTTATTAAACATTTAAAATTTAAGTTGTCAAAATATAACAAATTTAATGACGATTTAATTTAATTATTTAAAAAAGCATTAAAATGACTTTAATCGTGAACTAGAAAAATTAATAAGTCATTTTATTATTATTTCCCTAATTTCAAATTAAATTAAAAAAAGGAAATAAAAAGACAAAAAAGAAAGCAAAATGGAGGGGACAAGCAGAGGGAAAATGAAGAGTCAATGCAATTGTCTTTAAAAGGAGAGCTCTTTCAAAGGATGCTTGGGTTATGCTTGGTTTATTATTTTCTTCTTAGAGAATTTGGGAGCTATAGGCTTTTAACAAGGTTGATGACGGAAACCCTTGATCTTGGAGGTAGTGGACAGAAACCCATTGTCTAGTTGGAGGTTGGAAGTGCCAGCCATGTATCTCACTATGCATTAATGGATATTTTGAATTAGTGTTTTTTTTCCATGTAGAAGTGAATTTGCAGTAATAAGAGTATTCACAAACCTGTGATAAATAATATTTTATCTGACTATTTATATGCTCTGGAATGGAATCAAAGAGTTTGGATTTATTAGACGCTACTAAATATCCTAAATAATTATTTATGGGTGACGACGTAATTTCTGAAGATTAGTATTGTTTTCGTGAGAGTATTGAGTTGAAGATTTTAACATTAGTCTACTGGGCCTGACTTTGATATTATAATTAAAATTTAATGTCATTAATATGTGGGCCAGGCTTATATGATGGAAAAGATTAATATTTCATTGTAACATTGCCGACATTGTGGTTCATGTTTACTGAAGGAAATATCGCATGGGTGAATAAATATATAATTGCGGAAGCTAATTTTGAAAATGTCTTATGTTTTCCGCAATGAAAATTGTGGTCTAGAGTATTGGGCATCAATACAAAATTGTCGTTTATTAAAGTGCTAATGAGTTGAATAGTTAAATAAATAATTGAGTATCAAATGTTTGGATGAATTGGGCATTGCTGAAAATACATCTGTTGAGCGATACTATAAATATTTCATCCCAACATTGCTATGGGGAGTAGAGTTGTTATATTTGTATGAGGCATTTCTTCTGAAAGACTCATATGCAAAAGTATTATTGTAGCCGTGGATAAGAGAGCAACACCTGCAGACTATCGTGACCCTCCAATAGCATGAGAGTTGGCATTATTAGTGACACAAACATACCTTTGCCATGATTTGGAGCTGATGGGAGTAACATGCAGGAGCTGGACCTGTTACCATGGCAGATTCAACCACACCCAGGAAGGGATATTGTCAGATATGAGGAAATAACTTGCTATCTATTGTTCTAAATTAAAATTAGATGATTTGTACTACTCTGTCAATTGAGATAAACTTTATTTCCATGATTCTATCATTTGTTTACAAATTTATCTGAAATATATTTTCCAATCTCATTATATGAAAATATGAAATCAAATGGTAGTATATATATATGTGAATAAAAGTATGAAGCCGTATTTTGGGCTAACCAAGACGACTCGGTCGATTCCACGTACTCGTCGCGTGGCGTCTACGTGGCTACAGGTACTCGGTCGAGTACCTCGCGCATAATAAAAGCCACGGAAGGAAGTTTAAGCCCCTCATTTGTATAGTGAGGGGCTAGCGGAGCAGAGAAGTGGGCTAGAGGAGACTCGGTCGAGTGCGAGGTAGGGACCCCATTTTTTTTGCCTTATTTTATTTTATTTTTTAAGTGTTTTTTGTAATTATATGGTTAAAAAATATTATTTTAATGTTATATTAGTACTAAATGTTTATTTTTTCATAATTTTTTTTTATAATTATATGTATAAAATAGTTAGTTTTAATATTTTATTGTGAAAATTAAAACCTTAAACCTTAAACCTTAAAATGTAAACCTTAAAAAGTTTAAAACTCAAACCTTCAACCTTAAACCTTTAGAAGCACTGGAGGAATTACACATCAGAGATACAACTAATATAACTAGATAATTGTGTAGCTATAAAAATATTATAATATAAATATCAAACTAATTTTATGCTCACCTTACCCCCTTATTATGTTGATTCTAAAAACATCAAAAATTACCTTGCCCAAGGCACTCTCCTTAGGTTTACACAACAAAAATTGTTGATTACGTAAAATAAATACATATTTGAGTAAACATTTTTTTGAAGAACCAAATATTGAATCAAGTGGAACTCCCCTAACTTTCTTCAAACCCTTATAAAGTTGTATCTCTAAGTTGAATTCTTGAGTCACCCACTACAAAAAATCTCGTATCATTGGCACCGTATTATTGGACTACCATTGTCTAAGTTGTCTCTTAACCCTTGTGAGGGCATAATTATCAATCACAGTCTCATGAACTCTCGTGGAAACCATCTATATTAAGCTTTTACACAAAATCCCTTATCTATCTCCCAAAATAATGCTTCATAGTACATGTATACTTCATATTTATTAACATCTACAAGGGAAAACTAGAAATATATAGATAATTAAAGCCAACAATGCTTCTTATTTATTATAAATAGCATGGGTAACTTTGAGAGTATAGACATGAGAAGATGTAATAATCTTTTGAGAGAGGAAGGTGAACTTACACAAGCCATTAACTTGAACTTTTTTTTATTTCTCCAATCCATTCAATTTTCTAACACACATGTTTAAACTTAAACCTTAAAAATTCCATGAGTGTTCACCATGTACAAGTTATAGATGACATCAATACTACATCAGAGAACTAGAAAATAATTTAAACATAAAAACATGATACATCTTAAGGAGACATGTACTATGTAATGATTTGAATGCCTTAGGGAAATGAAATTGTTTTTAATTTATAAGGTTTTTAATCTTTTTTGTTCAATTAATTATGCGTTGCAAAATTTACTTGTGTGCGTTTGATGATTTGAATGTCTTTTAAGGAGATCTGTAATATGTTTAATGATTTGAATGTCTTAAGGGGATGTTTAAATTTAAGTAATGATTTGAATGCCTTAGGGTTCAATGAAATCATTTTTAATTTACTTGAGGTTTGTAATGTTTATATGGTTAATGTTTAATTTTAGATCTGATTCGAATGTTGTGTATAGGTTGTGTTCTGTATGATCAATTACGAGAGTTAGTAGCACTGATTTGCAATGGGGAAATCAATCAATTACTAAGAATGAACCTACGAACAATAAGATAACAAGTAAAGATAGAGGAAAACAAATGAATGCAAACCACAGTGCTCGAGGCTTATATTGCTTCTCTGTACTCATTTGAAACACTGTGTGTGTGGTGCTTAGTATTGGTATCAACAATGTCCATGACTTGGGAGTGTTGAGAAAATGATAATTGATTATGATCACAAAAATGCTTTGATGCTTCGTACGAGAATCCTTTAGAGTAAGGGTGCACAAAAGTTTGAAATCCTGGATCCTTCAAATGGTTGTGAAGGGTTGATTATATAGAATATGGAAAATGATTTGAATGGTTGATATTGATCCCATAAATTAGAGAATGAATGGTTGAGATCGAAAGGAACTGGAAAAGCAATCCGTAAACTCCAACTCTTCAACTAGGAGAGAAGAGGTGATGTTTTAGTTAACTGATGAACAACATGTAAACTCAACCTGTTCAACTTAGAGAGAAGGGGCAATGTTTTAGTTTAATTAAGGAGCAACTAGTAAACTCCACCTCTTCAACTTGGAGAGAAGAGGTAATGTTTTAGTTAATTGAGAAGCAATTAGTAAACTCCACCTCTTCAACTTTGGAGGGAAGAGGTAATTTTTAGTTAACTGAAAAGTTGATCATGAGTTACCTTTTTGAACTTGAGAAATGATTTATTTGAATATTTAATTGATTTTTGTAATTAAAATATTCAAACATGTGATAATTGAATTCTTTTTGATTTAGAATTAAATTATTGAGTGAAATTAAATTAATTTAATTAGAAAAATTAATTAATAATTTTAAATATTTAAATTTAAACTTTAGGAAATTAAATTAAATTAATTAATGAAGATTTATTAATTAAGGTTAATTAATTAAATAAAATTAATTATTTAATTAATTTTGGGGAAATGATTAAAAGATTTGGGGAATAGATTTGGAAGAAATAGATGATTAATTAATGATTAAAAAACCATTAATTAATGGATGAAAATTAGTGTTTTAATGTAAGGTTGCAAGTATGTCTATTTTAGGGTGTCTACATTTGCCCATCTTTGATACAATGTGGCTTGTCACGTTCTGTCAAAGAATCTTCTATTTGATCCTGCCCCAGTGACATCAGGTGGACTATATGCCCCCTCAACAAATTAAGTATAAAAAATGCATCAGATGAGCATTAATTTGTTGATAATGTTGAATCACTATATGATGATGATGAATGCGTTCCTATAGTAGTTATGATGTTATTGATGATGGGTGCATTGATTATATGATCTACTATGCACATGATTTTGATTTTTTTTATGCAATAAATGAATGCAAACCTAAAATGTACCATGTGTCTGAGTAAATGCATGTGTTAGTTAGAAGAAAGTTAGTGAGTGATGAGATGTGATAGGAAGGGATTGAATGAAAGACAAAGTGGTTAAACGAAGTCGCTGCCAAGTTTTCCAATTTTATTCATCATTACACCTTATTATGAAAAGGAAGGGACTCAAATGCACCCAGAATTGACCATCTGGATACCACTATGATCTCTGATAACCAGAAGTAGAGGAATTGAATAGAAAGAGAACCGAATGCATCTTGATATTGACCATCTGGATACCGCTATGATCTCTAATGAAAAGAAAGAGAATTAAATGCACCCAGATATTGACCATCTGGATACCGCTATGATTTCTTGATAACAAAAGCAGATATCAGAAAATGATTGTTCAATTCCTTTCCAGGGGTTAGCTCAGATCGTGGAAATGCGTGGCTACCAGATATGTGACAGCTCCTACCACATTTATCCTGAATCATCATTTCCCCAGAATTGAATTGAAACATTCACAAATAGAAATCAAAGAAAACAAAGATCATGATCCATCATAGCTACTCTCATCACTTGGTGGTATCTTTGAGTATCATAAGAACATAATCGCGAAAGATAAATTGACAACCGACTGACATGACTGACCTAGTCAACAATTTATTGTTCCTTGATTTCTTGATTTTCTGATGCTTGATTGTGTCTGGTTTCATGAATGGATGACTCATATAAGAGCAATTTGTCTAGTTTTGAGTATATCCATCACTGTATAAGAAAATTGATAGTTTGATTTGAAGATTGATTGATTGATTCAATTGTTGACAGATTGGATAGCTGATAAAGTTGAGTCATATGAGCCCATTGCCGATTGGCGAAGCTCATGATTTTGACAATTGATTGATTTTTTGATTGCCATTTTCTTGTTGATAACTGAGTTGGTTTATTGCTGAGATTTTGCAATATTTGATTTTTTGATGTTGATTGATTTTTTCAGGACATTTTTCTCTTTTAAAGATTTTTTGATGACTTTTAAAGATTTTTTAAGGATTTTTTAGGACTTTTAGAATTGCCCCCTAGTTTGGTGGACCAGTACAAACCTTGGATAAGCATGATGCTCAAAGGGGATTGTGCTTTTTAAAATAAGCTTGGATACTCAAATCTTGCATGTGGGGAGCACAAACTTAATCTTTTGAAGTTCATTGACGGCGAAGTGGGATTTGAATACTTGACGCTTGTTTACTAGGTTTTCACCAAGGTACCTGCCCAATAGTGCCTATTTTCTAGGTTTTCACCGAGAGAGCGATTGTGTTTCTCTTTACTTTTCTCTTTTTTGATTTTTTTTGTTGTTGTCGCCAAGGCGCCTGTTTTCCAGGTTTTCACCAAGGTAACCTTATATATATATTTTGGATATTAGATATGTTCCCTTGGCCTCGAGGCCTCAAACATAGAACCTTTTGAGGTGCATGTTGTTGATGTAACCAGGGAGCTGATCTCCTTCTTGAGTTTCCAATTGATATGCCCCACTGTTGCATGATGTTATGATGATGTAGGGTCCTAGTTAATTAGGTTTGAACTTTCCTGGTTTAACCCTTTCTGCTTGGTTCTTTTGATTCTCCATAAGGATGAGATCTCCTACCTCAAAGGTTTGTGGTTTGACCTTCTTGTGATAGCTTCTTCTAAGATGATTCTAATATCCTTGTAAGTGATTTAGTGCATTATGTCTTCTCTCATCGAATAGTTCTAGTTCATTGAGTCTTGCTACTCTGTAGTCTTCATCTGAAATGATGTTCTTCAGTGAGATTCTAAGGGAGGGGATTTCAACTTTGAGGGGTAGGACTACCTCTAATCCATAAACCAGGGAAAATAGAGTTGCTCCTATAGGGGTTCTCACACTAGTTCTATATACCCACAATGCGGGGCTGAGCTACAAATGCCAGTCTCGCCCAGATTCATTAACCGTTTTCTTTAAGATCTTCAAGATAGTTTTATTACTGGCTTCTGCTTGCCCATTCCCTTGGGGATAGTAGAACAAAGAGAAACCTTTCTTTATCTGGAACTTGTCACAGAGATATTCAACATCTTGATTTTGAAAAGGTGTGCTATGATCTGTGAGTATGGTTTGAGGGATTCCATATCTACAGATGTTGTTTAGTATGAACATGGAGATTTGGTTACTAGTAATGTATGTGAGAGGAATTGCTTCCACCCATTTGGTAAAGTACTCCATTGCTGAAATGATGTACTTGTGACCATTAGAAGATGTTCGTGTAATATTTCCCACTAAGTCAAATCCCCATTTTGAAAATGGCCATGTTGAAGTGATGGGGTTGATCTCTTGAGCTGGTGCATGGATAAGATTTCCATGAATCTGACATTGTCGCCACCTTTGCACATATTTGTTAGCATCTGTCTCTACTGTGGGCCAATAGTATCCCATTATGATGATATTCTTTTCCAAACTATTTCCACTTGCATGGGCCCCACAAATTGCCTCATGTACCTCGTATAAGGCTCTCTAGGATTCAGTGGAAGTGAGACATCGTAAAAGTGTTCCATATAGAATACTAGCGAGAAGGGTGTACCTAGAGGCTTGGCGTATGAGGGACTTATTTTGGTTCCTAGACATGTCGGGTGGTAGGATACTATTTTGGAGGTAATTGTATATGTCATGGTACTAGGGGAGTCATGACCAACAAGGACACATGATGAATATGTGATTGGAGCTTGATATGCCGCTATCATTAATTGCTCTACTAGAAATTAGAATTTGGTCTGGTTGCCCGACATGTTGATCAAGGATTCTATAGTAGCCATCGCATCTGCTACTTTGTTTTGAACTCTTGGCACCTTCTTGAATACAATGAAATGAAAAGAAGCCCGCAACTTGTCCATTAAATTTCTATATGGGATCAGTTTCTTGTGTTGTGTCATTTAGTCATTGTTTACTTGGCTGATGACCAATTGGGAATCACCATAGACTTTTAGGTTCTTTATCCTCCATTGTATAGCTATCTTCAATCCTGTAAATGCAGCTGAAACAAGATTCAACTCTCAATATATTTTAGAAAGAAATACTCAAGTATTTATCTTCGCTGAAATCTGCACATGTGATATTCAGAATTAACAATATCTCTGATATTCTGGGTTTACTGGATGAGTAGCACTTATTAATTTTCGGTACATTTCACCAGATTTCACTTAGCGCATATATATCAGCGATATGAGTATTGGGAGAGGCCACGTCTATGATAGACGTGACTCCTCAAGGAGTCACGTCTATTATGGACGTGGCTTTTGTAGACACAGCAATGGAGTTATACGAATTGATAACTATAAATTATGTTATATAAATCGATAATCATAAGTTATGTTATACAAATCGATAACCCGCGTGAGATAAGAAATTTAATCGACGCCATAACAAATCTGTTGTTAAGTCTATTCATTAATCCGATCAATGATAATAATAATTATTATCATTATTATTATTAGATAATAATAATGA
>MU227513.1:4135110-4158713 GCA_018584345.1 Thuja plicata
CAACCTACAAGACTCAATCTAATCTCTCTTGACTCATCCATATCTTCCTTGACTCAATCTCATCTCAATCTTATCTTTCTAAACCTTAGGGTAAGCATAGGGACTATACTAGGTAACTCCTGGGTAATGTCAAGCCTATGCTAGATACATTCACTAGCCATGCCCAACACATAGAGTGCACATGTGTTAAGTGACACAACAATTTCACATGAGCATGACTTATTACACATTTACTTAATTAAATAAATTACAATCATACACCACACTTTTACGAGTAAAAAGACAATACAACAAGGTCCATGTCTCTTTATATAGACAGGGCCTTAGCATCACGGTTTTCACATAGGTCCATTCCTGAATCCCCGATTAGTACCATGGTCAACTTTCCTGCACACTCATTGTACACATCAGTAGGTCCAATAAACCAATACATAAAAATAATAGAATTCATAATGTAAGTTGAACACACATTCACTCACACTTGCATCAAAGATTATTGAACTTAACAATATCTGCATCTATTCCACATGCATAAACATAACTTTTAATAAATTTGCATCTTGATTATATCTAACATCCACATACTATTCCATTATACAAAACCATCAAAACTAAGTTCTGTAAGGAAATCTGCATCACTAACATAGAGTATTATATAGATTTCCCGATTACATAATCAGGTGTTTGTATATAAGCAAAGGTTTCCACGGATCCATAAAGTAATAGATGTGTCCCAAAAGTCTAACTATAGCAAAATTAGTATTGACTGGAGAGCATACAAATGAGAAATAGTGTTAAGATTATGTCAGACTGGGGTAGGCCTCACAATCATACATTATTCTATTTGCAGTGTTCCTCCACCTTTGTAAGAATTAAAAAAATGATTCTCCATCTTTTTGCTTAATGTCGCAGAGGTCCTTGATGCTCGCCTTGCGTTCGATGTTATGATGGAAGTGACCAATACAATTTTCAGCCAATTCTCCCCAAGACTGAATGCCATGGGGTAGGTGTGAGAACCATTTCATTGATGGTCCATTTAGACTCTGTAGAAATAGTCACATTAGGTTAGTTTCGTCATGTGCAACCCCAAGTCAGCCAGCAAAGAACTCTCGGATATGCTCTACATGGTTGGTACTACCTCTGTATTTGTCAAATTTGGGCACTGAGAAGTGAGTAGAAAACAAAGACGTGCAATGAGTGATCAAATGGGTATGGGTACAAATCCTTTGTCATGTAGCACTTGGTTTGCCCCTGATTTTGCATGTCCATCATTTGGGTTTATAGACTTTGGACTTACTGTATCAACATGTCTGTCTGAGATTGAGGAACGTTCGTGACATTGAATCTCTATGTTGTGGTAGGTATAAGGATTTGCCTATATGTTCCTTGTGTTGGGATGTATGATCTAGTCCTTGGGACTTGGTATTGATTTCCCAGTGCATGATTCTGATACTGGGGAATTTGATTGGTCCAAGATTTCTTTTGTTGTTGGGGTTGTTTTTGTTGGGATCCTTGTAGGAATAAAGGTGTAGCCTTGGGTGAATGGTGACTGAATGTCAGATCCACAAAGATTGATCCCTGTGGGAGCGAGGTATTGAGCCCAAAGCTAGCAGGGATAGACTGTAGTGTCTAAGTAGTTGCAAATGGGTTGTTTCTTATTTGCGATATTGATGACATAACATGAGTTCTTGATGTATGTTAGCAAACAGATTTGTCCTTCAATATATCATCAACAAAATAACTCTATATCCCTTTTGAAAGACAAATAACAACTAACAATTGGGTAAGTGTTCTTTACTCACTTCCCTCTGAATTTGATCCTAGGTACAACTCCCTAGAAATGATTTTCAATATTTAGATAAAATGAATCTCACAATTTAACTTTTAACCTGAAAGTTTAAAAGGCTACTATCTCATTCTTAGATGAGAAGCATGACAACATTACCTTAGAAAGGATAAATAAATACATAGATGGAAAGAAAAAGCACAATTTTTCTTATAACAATGATTACATGAAATTAAATGATCAACAACTATAATGTAACCGAATATAAGTAGAATCAAGCTATTACGAATCCACAGAAATACACTACTGAATAAAAAAATATCAACACAGGACACTTGCTTATTCTTTTCAAATAACACAGATCTGAAAACGTAGTTGTAATATATTTCAAAATTTTAAACACAGGAAATCATGAAAAGTCTATTTTTCCATAGTAGTATCAAATTCAATCAATATCTGTTACCCAATTTCTAAAACTACCACACCAAAATAAAAGTAATTTTGTTATGATCAGTTTTTCCGAACCCTTTTTTAGTTTTCAGCACCAATACTTATAGTTTTAAAACACCCAGAGGTCTCCCTGAAAAACATGACCTCTCGGGTAAGCAGTTTAAAACAAAACCAGTATAAAAAGGACAACTGCCCTTAAGAGTTTTGCATGCAAATTAAAAAGAAACTAAATGTCTAAATCAGGCTCTTTTTCCGTGACGCACTCCTCACTCCCCGCTGAATTTCCATCTTCTTCGGCAGCAGACTAGGTGGGCTTCCACTCCTTGTACACTTGAATCATCTCTTTTGTGACTTGCAGATGTGGGACTTTTGAGTTCACGATTTGGGCCATAGAGTCCTCTTTACTCCATTTCAGTTTCTTTATCTTTTCCATCAGCCCAGGTAGTTGGTCAATGCACAGGTACAACATCGATTCGATCCTCGCCATCTACATGAGGTGTGTGGCCTTAGGAGTAGATTTCTCTTTGATTATTTTCATGGCCAAATCAAAGGCTTCCAGAGCTCCTTTTAATTCCATTTATTCATAAGTTGTTGGGTAGGAGTAGGTGAAATTGATAACTTTCAATTCATACAGAGTGGCTTTCTAAATCTGTTTTGCCTCAGCCTCATACTCCTTTGTCTCAGTGATGGTATTTCTAATAGTAGAAATCCTCCATCTTATATTTTTTCTGAGAACAAAGAAGACTAACTCTTTAGTAGACTTTAGTGATTTTTCCACGCAGAACTTGCTGAAGTTGTATCTGTCTATTTCTAGGAACTTCCTCATCATAGAGACCCATTTTTCTTCTTCCCCATCCCAGACTTGTCGCTACGTCTGTAACTCCCTTATTATAGCCTCAGTGTCATGGAGGACCACATGCGAGTCCCTGATGTATTGGTGACCACTATTTACTATCTGAGCCATCCATTCATCAACAAAGGAACCTAAAACCCGACCACACTGAACTTGATTCAATAGGTTTTTACTTTCTACTTAATTCAGATTAAAGATTTGGGGGGATTGGGTTAAAGGTGTGGCATCAAAACTGTAAAAGGCATTGATGAACTGAGATAATAACATTATGGTTTGCTTAATTTCTTGTTTCTCCTTACTATCTTGCCAAGACGTCATCAGCATTTGCTGGGCAGTTTCTTTAAACTAATGATTTTTACCTTCCCTGTCCATAGTTCCTAGCTCAATCTTAGTTACCTCAAAATCCTCTGCTGCAACTTCTTGCTTTTCTTCTTTTGGCCTGTATGTGGCCACCTCAGCAGTCTGTTTCCCTATTTTTGTATCAGCGAACATTCGTGCTGTGCTCTTGACCTTCTTAGTTTTAGGAGTCCTCTGAACATATTTACTCACAATATCTTGCATTGAGATAGAAACGGGAACTAGACTTCATTTCTTGTTAACAGACGTGGTCAGCTAATTAGGCATCGTGCTTGCTGCAGTCAATTTCTCAGATGTCTTTGCATGAGTATCCATCATATCCAGTGTCACATTGTCCAGATCAAAAATATATTTTCCCACCTATTCGTCTTCTCCAATTTGGTAACTAATGTCACCGAATTTATCATCCAGGTTGATGGTTTCTATGTTCTCTTGTGCAATCTTTTCTTTATCTTGGGACCGGGTTCTTGATTTGGTGATCCGCTGAGGTGAAACTACAGGTGAGGAGTCTGTAACATGCTTCTTTTTGGAAATTTTACTTCGCTGCTTTCCTGAGGGACCTGCATTATCAATTGGTTCATAAAGATTAGAAACATGGGAAGGGGAAGATAAAGATGAAGTTTTAACTTCAATTGACTTAAGACTACATTGCTTTCTTCTTTTCTGTAGCCAGTTCTCAATCAATTGGAGTACATGCTGAGTTCTTTGTTTAATATCATCCTCCTCTTTTGTTGTCCAGTCTACATCATAATCTTCGCTTTCCATGGATTTCTTAAAACCTGGTTCAATCAGATTTGAGCCATCATCAGTAACTCCTTCCACCTTGAAATGTAGCATCATAGAAAAAATCTAGGATATGCACAATCTTCTATGTTCCCTTTCCTTGACTTGAGATTTATCGAAGTAGTCCTCCCAAAAGTCTTCCAGATGGGGAATGAGAAACATGTAAGACCTGAGTCCCAAGATTTCATTGGCAAAATTATTATTATTAAACACTGCTCTCTTAGTATAAAATTTGAAATCAAAATGCCTCAAATCACTCCCAATGCTGATTGCATCTTCCATTTAAGGGCATGAAAAATTTCCTAGCTGTATTGGAGATACTTTTTCCCATTCTTCCTCTGGGAGGAATCTCTTGAGCATAGTGGCTAGTTTCCTACAGACTTCTGCAAGAATAAAACAATCAAAGGCGTACCTAGGTAACCTCATGGGGGAGTCTTCAAAACCACAAACCCTAATATAGGTGAATTTAGGAAATTGAGTGTAGAAACTTCCATATTTAGTCACAAAACCTTGAGCTTCAGAGCTCATCCTCTTAGAAGAATCCTTAGTCAATTCAAAACAAATCTTACCCAAGAATGTGTCATGTACTCTTCTATAATTTTGAATTATATTGTTTCTGTGCAAGATTGGGAAATATTCATACACACACATACCCTCTGACCAGGGCTCATGGGGCATCCCATTCCATTTTTTGCTACAAGTTAGGCAATAAATAAGATAAGATGACATATAAAAGCTACTCCCAGTAAGTTTTGAATTATTCAACTGTTCTCTCATGGAGCTGGCAATCAACTCACCTCAGTCTAGGATTTTTTTTCCCTCAAGAACAATTTGGACATAACAAAATAACCAATCAGAAAAGAAGTAGGCTTCTGAAGACCCTCTCACTCTTTGCAGCATCACCATAACGTCACTGATATAGGAGTGTACATGGCTTCTGTTAAAATTTTTGGGTAGGTGAGAACCTCCCCTTTGAGGGTTTAATAACCAATTTTTGGCCATGGAAGTACAATTTCCGTCTACATTTTCTTTGAATTTAACAAGGGATTGCATAGGGGAAAAGGCACAAAAGGTTTACTCTGGAATATGGAAGGCTAGGGATACAATTTACCTATTAAAAGACAATAAGACACTGCCATCTTTATTTAGAATAGACTCATTTCTCTGGTCATAATTATGAATACATTCATGAATCAACTCAGGGAAAATTACGACGGGAGGAAAAGTAGTGGCAATGCGGAGTTCGCTATGTAGAATTTCCAAGGCTGGCATTTTTTCCAAGGAATTAGAAATCCTTTCTAATAATCCTTCTAAATCATAACCCTCTAGATTAGTATCTGTCACAACTGGGCCTTCACAGACCAAACTTGAAACACTCCCGAACAAATGGAAAGCAAACTTTATTTTTGTATCAATCTTGTAACTATTAGAAAATTCTCTGAATATTTTGCAATTTTAATTTTAGAATACTGCAGTGAGGCCAGCTTGACTCACCTTTTTTTGTAGAAACCTTTGAAAACTGGTGCTCCGAAGTCCTCACCTTTCGTCTACTCAACTCTTGATAGTGACAGTATTTCAAAATATGAACAAAGATAAGGGCTTAAATAGAGACTGCAAGTGATTTAATCGTTAACTGCAAATATTTATGGCAATAAAAGAAAAAAGTGTGATGTGATGGTTTATGCATGCAATTTTATTAATGTTACTTGTGCAAATTTTGATTTTGTACGAATTAGTGATTGATTTGACACCTCACGTGTATTTAAATGACGCCACCACTTCTTTGCATTAAATGCCCTTATTTTCGTAGGACCCACTACTGATATGTCTAAAAGTTACCTTTTCCTTGCTATCTCACGTCACCCTTAAATTCCCTTGAACACCCTTGAACAAAGTTCAAGATGGTTCACATATGTTCAATACTGTTCAAGCCTTTCGACCGCCTGAATCAATCTTTAAACAATAGATCTCGTACTGATACGTGCAAGTCCTTTTCCTTTTCGTACAACTTTGATATTCTCGCCACTTGTCAACACAGAACACTTGTGCCAACTCAATGCACCAACAAATTTCCTTTAGAAACAATAACTACTTTGAACTACCTTGAACTGGTTTGAACTAAGTTCAAACCTGTTCAAGGCTTTTCAAAGGTGTTCAAAGATGTTCAAACGTGTTCAAGAAAATCGTTAGCAAATGAACTTTACACTCTTTTCAAGAATGACATGACCACAAGGCCAAAATATTTAGTGAATGAATGGAATAAAAAATATTAAGGCACTTAAGATTGGTAGAAAACATAATGGCGACTCAAGAAATTACTAAAAAAAAAGGTCAAGTACCAGACTTGGACTAACACTGGCTCTGATTGGGGACTGCTTTTGTTAAAATGCAGAGAAATCTTAACTTTGGTTTTGAAAAATACAAAAAGGATCTGAAATAAATTCACAAAGACTAGAAGGGAAAGACAAACGACAGGAAAATAAACTAAACCTCATATGTATAGCCATTCACATGACACATGACTCAGAGCTTGAAATTTTTTAGGTCTTGACCATTGTAGGAAAATGGTAAGACTGTTCCATCCGGGTAGGATAATTTAAAAGCATTAGATAATAACTCTTCTGCCACAATGAAGGTCCTTTCTATAGAGATTCTAACTTTCCATGCACTCCCTTGGGTTCCTTTCTCTTATCCCAGAGCGAGACTTCATCCCCTGCCATAAAATTTTGGGGCCTAGCCTTTCTGTCAAAAATATTCTTCACTCTAGCCTGGTGTTCAGTAATTTTATCAACCAAAGCCTCCCTTTCTTCTTCTAATTTATGTAAATACATGATTCTTTTCTCCAAGGAGTCTTTGAATGTCTGGTCTTTAATAGCCATTTGTAGCTTCGCTGCCAACAGTTCTAAAGGGATTGATACTTGAGCTCCCACCCCATAGACCAAATCAAAAGAGGCCATGCCAATTTCTCTCTTAGGGGTAATTCTATCAGCCCAAAGAGCCTCATAGAGTTTCTTGTGCCAATTACTACCACCGTCATCTACCAATTTCCTTATAATCATAATCAGATTTTTATTACTTGACTCTGCTTGACCATTGCCCTGAGGAAAATAATCTGATGAATGGGCCAGTGAGATGCTTTGATCATAACAGAAGAGAGACAACTCCTGTGAAGAGAAATAGGTAGAATTATCAGCTACAATCTTTTGGGGTACTCCAAAGCGTACAAGAATGTTATCTTTCAAGAAATCACACACCACTTGAGAATTTGCCTTCTTGGTTGGGATGGCCTCAACCCACTTAGTGAAATAGTTAGTTGCTGTTAGGATGTAAACATGGTTTGTGCTTGACTGAGTGTTAACTGGGTCAATAAAATCTATTCCCCATTGTTTGAAAGGCTCACTCACCACTACTGGTATCAGAGGCAATGAAGCTAATTGAGGTCTTCCAGAAAATAACTGACATTTTTCACAATTTCTGACGAATGCATATGCATCTTTGAACATCCCTGCCCAATAAAAATAGTTTCATAGAATCTTAAAAGCTATCACGGTTGAAGAAAAATGGCCTCCACAGGCTTCTTCATGGAAGGTTTTTAGCAACTGCAACTGCTGATTTTTATCCACACACCTGAGGAAAGTTCTTTCAAGACCCCTTTTATATAAGGTACCTTTCCATATCACATATTTTGCTGCTTGGAGTCTCAAATTATGCCTCTCCTTGGGCATTAATCTTACAGGGCATTCTCCATAAGTTAAGAAATATGCTATGTCACAAAACCAAGGGTCTGTCAAACTGACCAACAATACCTGAGATGTTTCGCTTTCCAATCCTTTGGGTTTGATTTAAATTCTTTTCTATAAATTTGCAGAGACCTCTTCTCCTGACTAGTTTGGTGGGTTTTATTGTCAAGTCACATTCCTAAATTTTCATCACCCACGTTGCTCTTCTGTTCATGACTATTTCTTGTTGAGTGAGAAGATCTTTCACTGCTGAGTCAGGTACATATACTGTAGAGTGAGAATGAAGGATATAGAATCTAAACTGCTTAACTGATTTCACTATAGAAAAAGCTTGTTTCTCTATGGAAGAATAATTTAGTTCATGATTTTTAAAGGTGTACTCATGAAAGAAATAGGTGCTTCATTTCCAGAAACATCCTTCTGAGTTAAAATTCCTGATAAGGAGTGATCAGAAGCATAGCAGTAAATGACAATATTTCTTGTAGTTAGGATAGACCAGAGTGGGAGCATATGCTATGACAATATTGATCACATTAAAGGGATTCTTACCTTCTTCTGTCCATTTAAAAGGTTTCTTTTCACTCATCATTCCCACAATATGCCTAGTTAATTCAGAAAACTCTGGAACAAAGGCTCTCAAGAAGTTGATCTGGCCAAAGAAAGACTTAACTCCTGCTCTAGTTGATGGTAGGATGATCTACTGAATTGCCTTTACCCTTTCAGGATCAATTTTAATTCCTTATTTGGAAATGATATGACCCAATAATTTTCCTTCTGCCACACAAAAGATGGACTTCTTAGGATTAAGTGATATACCATGTTCTCTGCACCTCTGGAGCACTGCTTGAAGATCTCTGAAATGATGTTTCCTTCTCTTAGATTAAATGATCAAGTCGTCAAGGTAAATTACTATTATCCTATTTCTCATGTCTACGAAAGAAGAATCCATGGCCCTCTGGAAGGTAGCCCCTGCATTAATTAATCCAAAGGGCATTCGGTTGTAGGAAAATGTCCCCCATGGTGTGGTAAAGGCGGTTTTGTGCTTGTCTTCATTGGACACACTCACTTGATTATAACCTAAAAATCCATCAAGGAGAGACATCATTTCTGATCCCACCACGGTTTGCAGGACATGTTCCATTTAAGGCAAGGCGTAATTGTCTTTTAGAATGGATTGATTTAGGTTACGAAAATCAACTCAGATTCTTGTCTCTCAACTTTTCTTTCTCACCGGGACGATATTAGCAATCCACGTTGAGTGATGAATGGGGTAAACAATCCTTGCCTTTAGCATCTTGTCCACCTCTTTCAGAATAGCTTTTGATACCTTGGGATTGTAAATCCAGAGCTGTTGCCGAAAAGGATTAGCCTCTGGTTTCAGGGGAATATGGTGGATAAATTTTCCCTTGTGAAAATCCTTTAAATCATCGTAATTCCAGGCAAAAACATCCATATTGGAGGTCAGCAAGACTTGCATGTTTTTTTTTTCCCGATCAGATAGAATTTTCCCCATGAATATCCATCGTGCTTCTATTAAAGTGCCTATATTTATCTTATCATATTATTTCAACACTTCTAAATGTTGATCTTTCTTTGAGATGTAACTATCATCCTTTCTTGAAAATTGACTTTCCAGGGAGACCAATCCTTTAGGAATTTTAATACTTTTTAGCTGAACAACCCCTTCGACTGGCGAAGATTCAGAACTGGCCTCTTCATGTTCTTCATCCATCCCTTCAAAATAAATAGAAGAGAAGGATTCCACACATGCCATAAAATCATTTATTCGGGCATCATCCTCAAAAACTTGCAGATGTTTAACATTGTCGGTAACAACAGGCCTATATATCATCTCAACCCTATAAGTATCCGTCTTGAAATCTAGATGTGGGAGTAGTAGGGATGCTAATGCTGTAAGGGAATCAGCTCGTGATTTCAAAATTCTGGGAATAGCTTTTATAGAAAAAGATTCAAAGGCTTCGATTTCATTCCAGACCAAACTCCTATAATGTTTCAGACACTCATTCTTGACTGAAAACTGGCCTTTTATCTATTTGACTATCAACTCTGTGTCACCTCTTACTACCAATACTTTAATCCAATGTGCCTTTGCCTCTTGTAATCCTAATAACAAAGCCTCATATTGAGCAGTGTTATTAGTATTTTTAACATCCAATTTATAGGAGAAAGGGAGACATTCACCATCTAGACCCTTTAGAACCACGCTAGCTCCAGATCCTGCACTAGCACAACTGCCATCAAATTCCATAAACCAAATCTGATTGTTCTCATCATAGACTACAGGGTCAGGAGAAACATTCTATGAGAAAATCATATAGTTACCAAATTCACAATCTTGAAAAAGAATTTGTGCCTTAGGATCGTCGGAAGGGAAGACTGTATACTTATTATTTGCTTATGGTTCTATTTTAACCTTCCTATTCCCTATGGGGATAACTGCTTCCGACCAATCCATCTTAATTTCTCTTCCCATATCCTTGTAGAAAGTTCTATTTAGGAGCATCCCATATCTCGTAGGAATATCATCTACTAGAACAGTTAACTTTAATCTCTTATCAAGGTAGGCCACTAAAATAGCTCTAGTATCCTTTACTTGACCAATTAAAGGTACCTGCTTACTGTCCATGGAATATCATCTTCCAAAGGTCTTGGTCAAGGTCAAACCTAGGGTCTTTGGCGACAGATGATGGCATAATATTATTGGAGGCACTTGAGTCTATAATACAATTACTCAACTTGACACTGTTAAGGAGCAGATAAATATAAAAGGGATCAGGTTTCCTTACTTCATCAATGTCACATTTTGCTTCTAAGGCAGAAGTAGAGGCTAAGTCATCTTGATTCATAACTATAGGTGGGGTAACTATGGGAATTTGAATAGGATTATTAGCTTGGTCTATGGTACACTGATTGGTTTGAGATAATTGCGAAGGATCACCTTTGACATATTTCACCAACTTATCAAGCTCTTTGGGGTTTAATCTTAGGTATTCCGCGGGGGAAATTTGTATAGAAGATGACTTTTAGAATTTGACAATATCAAAAGAAGACGTGCCATCATCTTTTTGTACAACTTTAAAATCATGAGTTTTAGGATTGGAGGAAGAAGTATTACTTACAGGCTCTTTGGTCTTATGAAAGGCACTTGATGATACAGGAGTGTACTTAGTGGTCTTTTGATTATGAGTCAACATAGCACATGTTGGGTCTTGAAGAGTGACCATAATATCTCCTCTTTTAGAGTCAGATTTGTATTTAAAATAATATGAGCCAGAGTCACCAGGTCTCTCTTGAGCTATCTCCTCTATGGTAAATTCTCCCAGTGTATCTTTTGTTTCTTCCATTTGAACATGCCTCAACATATCTAAGCAATAACTACCATCATGATCTGTCGTTAGGTGGAAAGAGCATATGACCACTTCCTTTGGCACAAATTCAAGGGATAATCTTGGCTAATTTGAAGGTAGAAGAGGAGTTTTTCCATGCCATTGGTTAGGTTTCTTAGGACTAGTGTCTTGATACATGGGAGGATAGGAAGATCCTTGTTTAGATAATTGTCTTTTCAAGGCAATCACATCATTCATGATTCTTTGAACAAATGGGTATGTGGAAGATGAAGCAAAGGATTGAGAGTGGGGTACTTGTACATCTTTTCTCCATTTTCCTACCGTGATGAGATCATCCTCCAATTCGGTGGCTTGGCTTTGAGCAATGTCTAAGTCAGTCGGTCTACTTCTCCTCAGGTTAAAACCTATGTCTAGAGGCATGAAGTTCACAAAAAAACATTGTTGATTTTCCAGAGTCGGACATTTGGTAGTAGGGATTCTATGAATAACCTTATTGTACCGAGCCACATAATCGCTCATAGACTCATGAATCTCTTTCTTCATTTGTGTTAATTGTGCCAATAGAGAATGCTCATCCTCTGGGCCTTTAAAACGGTTTTCAAACATAGTTTTCATGGTTTTCCAATTTGTGATGGACCCATCAGGTAAGTGACCAAACTATTCTGCCACTCCTTTTGATAAAGATTGCACGAAGAGCCTAACGGCTACATCTTCATGCTGTACTACCAATATAGCGGTTGCTACATTGAACACATTGAAATGTTAATCTACTAAAGCCTTACCATCTCCAGAAAATTTGGGTAAGACGTCTTTAATACCCTTAGGGAGGGCATGATGAGCACCCAGTTCTAGAGGGCCAACTGCTGCCCCCCATGGTTGAGCCATAACTGTGACTGGAAAGATTGTTACAAGTGGAGGTGCTTGGATGCTAGATAGGGTCAAAGATTTCTAGACACTTATTGACGGTGATGTATTTGATGGAGCCTTAGGCGGGGAAGGAGGTCTACTCTTGGATTTCGACTTTGGAACGTAGGTAGTTGGAAACTAGAGGTTTTGTAATTTTTCATAAAAAATATGAAAAATTCCCTCCCTCGTTTGGGACCTGGTGTACGACCGAGAATCCAATATTATGTTTTCTATTACCTTTGGATAGTTCTGTCAACAATTTTCACTTCATGAGCTATGGGGAGACCTCACAACCACTCTCCTATAACTACTTCTTCTTCTTCTAAAACTAGGAGAATTTGCTGATATTGATGATAGCTAGTTTTCAAATTCCAAGCAAGGGTATTTAAATCAGCAATTATATCTTCTTGGGTGTCTTGAAAGTTTAAGTCTGGTTGAATAACAAGAGGAAATTTCTCATGATTAGGTATTACAATAGTTGGTAGCACCATGATTATTCATCAAAGGAAGCATTTAAAATAGTTCTACACTGTTTAGCACTCCCTAGTAGAGTCACCAAAAATTTGGTTAGTGAACAGATTTGTCCTTCAATATATCTTCAACAAAATAACTCTATATCCCTTTTGAAAGACAAATAACAACTAAAAGTTGGGTAAGTGTTCTTTACTCACTTCCCTCTGAATTTGATCCTAGGTACAGCTCCCTAGAAATGATTTTCAATATTTAGATAACATGATTCTCACAATTTAACTTTTAACTTGAAAGTGTAAAAGGCTACTATCTCATTCTAAGATGAGAAGCATGAAAACATTACCTTAGAAATGTGTTGCCCCATTTTTATTCTGCGTACCTTTAGACAAAAGTGGATGTCTAGTACTTGGTAGTAGTCTTGAAATCATTATGTAAGTCTTGAGTCTAAGTCTAGTTTTCCCCTTAGGCTAGGAGGCCTTTATCAGATTTTCCCAAATTGACTTCTCCTTTGTGAGCTTGGGGGATTGGTATCTAAGATTGCGTTTCATCGGGTAGGTTAAGCTCCCAAATCTGGTAAAGGTCACAATTTAGAGGCTTCTAACGTTTATCTTGTGTGATTTTGGAATTTGTAGCTTTGATACTTTATTTTTCCTTATCGGTGGAAAATTGGTTTTGGGCTCCTCCCTGGTAGATAATCACCTACAGAGTGTGTTTTCCGCAGATGACCATTCCAAAATGTCTCAGGAGTCAGTAAAGTTTCAAAGTTGATAATTTGGGGGCTAGAAATATTATTGCATTCAAAATGCACTTCTACGAGCCAAAAGGAAAGATTAAATGAAGAAGAATCCAAGACACAAGCTTATCGGCGGAAAAGTGGAAAATGACTTCTCCACTACTCCAACAGGAGGGTTTCGACCTGCGGAGTATGTTTTCTGCCAAATCATTAAAATGGAAGAGCTTTGAAGAATAATCTATCTCATAGGTGACCCAAGGTATAAAGAAAGTTGATGAAATTGACACATCATTTTAGCATCTCAATAGGCTAAAATTCTCCCTCAGCGGATTTTTGAGTAGAGAGCACTCCAAAAGCATTTCTCCGCCCAAAAGGGAAGCAAAAAAGTAATTTTCCGCTACTTCCAAAAAGTTACCATTACGGTTATCTAAAGTGAAAAGATGTTTCTTAACGGCCCATAGGGGTAAAGTAATTAACTCAAATAAAGTCATTTTTCTTCATAACAAACTTTTTCATAAATTCTTTAGCCTTTTCATTCGTGTGGCGCAGGAAGTCGGCCGTTAAACGGTAATAAGTCAAAAGTTATAAACTCAGTGAAATTTTGCAAACAAGAACTACCATCTATTTGATGAATTGTCTGAATTTGAAGCTCTTGGCAATAGTTGTTCTCTGCTCTTGCATTCCTGAGAGATATCTTTAATTCCTGAGTCAAATCAATCGAAGCATGGCTACTAAATTTACAGGATTCGATGGGATGAACGACATCACTTATGAATGACATAAAATCACAGAAACCTCTCTAAAGTTCTTCGATTTGCAGAGCTTCCAGAATAGATTGAGGGCGGACTAAATGCACCCTAAAACTGAAAAACTGAAGGAGAGTGGATTGGTTGAAGTTGCTAGTTTTCCCATTGCAATTCAATCTGCAGAGCTTGTTCGAGAATGTATAGCTCGGTATAATCCGGATACTAAGAAAATTATTCTTCCCAATGACATGGTGCTAATATCCATTTATCGAGACTCAGTCCAGAACTCCCTGCACATTCCAGAGCAGGATGAATACTCAGAGATGACATATAGTCAGGTGGTTACTGAGTATGGAGCAAATAAGGCTGTGTGAAACAAGGAAATAATGAAGTCATGGTTTCAAGAGTCGAGGAGTGCCAAGGGAAAGTTTCCTAAAACACTATACGAAATGAACCTAAAGCCATAAATTGTAGATATCTTGGTACTGCTCCACAGGATTAGAGGTGAGAGCGATGCACTAAATTTAGTTGAACACCATTTCTTCTTAGTCTAGGTGATCTACTCTCAACACCATTTCATTGATTGGGCCCTCATGGTAAGAAAAAATCAGTCCAATGCCCTAAATAGAGCTAAACATCAGAATGAGTTATACATGTCCTTAGTTTTATTATATATATTGGCTATAATTAAAATTTGGCCAGGGCTTCCTAGATTAGAAGAATTCCCAGAGGATGTTAAGAGCTATGAATTCTTCCCCTGTTTGCAATTACATAATAGTTATGCTGAGTGTCTCAAAGTTAGTGATGTATTCACGACCAGACTGTGCAGGGAGCTACAAGGTTGCCCAGAAAGGAGATTTTCTCTTAAATCCATGGCATTTATCAGCCAGTTTGGGTGCTACTTTATTCAATTTGCAGATTTCTCATATATTCATCTTGCAAGATTTGATGACTTCCCTTTGAAGCTTCCCAGATATCCTGATGACATGATCATGCTGGTTGAAGTAATGAGGCAAGCAGTCCAAGTGAATCTGATCTGTGCTGATGCTAAGAAGAAAGGCTACAATTTCCCAATGAATATTGGAGCTTATAGTTGTGTGTCGCGGTTCGAGGCAAAGAATGTTCTGAAAACATTCTAAAAAAGGTTTCAATTGGACACATGATATTTTGAGGTTGTAGTATGATCCTGTGAATTATGCCCAAGATCACCTGCAAATGAGTTGTGCTATCCATCACATTGATGATATTGAACACTATTGGGCCAACTGCAAGGATGAATTAGAGAGCAGAGAAAGATTCTATGGAAGGTTAACTATTGAACAAATAAAAAAGTTCAAAGTTCACATTGCAGTTGAGGGGCTAGAAGATGATGGCCAACATATGTATGACAATATATATTTAGAAAAGATAAATCCCCTCCCTATAAGTTCCAAATCCATGCTAGGTCAATCCATTAGCGACTTGCAGACCTTGATGGGTGGGATATAGAAAAGGATAGAGCAGTGGGTTGAATGGATGATGGAAAGAAGGAAGAGGTTGAAAAGGAAGTCTCCTTCTCAACAAACTCTTGCAAAGGAGATTTCAAACATTCCCGCAACATTCTCAGCAACAACCTCAACTATGGATAAAACATTATCTCAGCCAGCGGGTGGAGGCGATGAACCTCCTGAGAAAGAGATCCCACTAGAGAAGACATGCAGAAAGGGCCCACTTCAAGACATCAGTTCAATTGAAGAAGCAGTCTCCACAGACCCAGTCAAGTCTGTAGTTGAAATCACTAAAGGTGGAGGACTGAAACAATCAGTTAAGGCTAGTCCTATGGATACACAAGTCGACACCTCGATTCAAGATACTCCAAGGCAAGGATCTCCTATTATAGTAGATGTGGGTGAAGATAGCTCTAGTACTTCAGCCACAAAATCAGATGAGGAGGTAGGGAAGCAACAGGAAGCTACTCAAGTCGTTAAATTAGTCTCCTCCTCTCCTACTTCAGTGAACCCATTTACTACCAGACCCAAAGCTACTCCTCTGGTTATCAGGAATTTGTTCATAGAAGAATTGGTCTGCACTTCCAAAGTTGCTAGTGCTGAATCTTGTATAGAGAACACTCTAGAATGGAAAATGAAGAGAGTAGAGGAAGGGACATCCAAAAAAGATACCCTTTCACGGGCCTTACAACCCAACACCATTGTGAGTAAAGTGAAGAAATTAAAAATAATGTCTACACTAGGCTGAGATCCTGAAACTAGGCATTTCACTATGGAAGTAGCCAAGCCTACGAAGGAGGGAAGATTTAAGGACATGAATACCTTCGATTTTCAGTTGCAGTCATTTGATATGGGGTTGGCTCGTCATGACACCAAGGTGGATTGGTGGAAGTCTACCAATGTACTGATTGAAGAAGAGCTCGAAGAGCTCAAGAGTGCTAAAGTGCAACTCAAAGCGGAAGTTAATGAGTTGAAAAATTTCATCAGGCAGCTCATCACTCTGATCGCAAGTGTTCCTAGTGCTCAAATCACATTCAATCCCAATACTGCAAAGAATCAAGCTATCATTGCCAAGTTGCAAGAAGATAGAAATTTTGGGAAAATTGGTAGAACTGGATCGAGAGACTCAGGTCCGAAGGGCTTGTGGTTGTTGAAAAGTTAGGTGATACTCTCCTAAAGTTGGAAAAGGAGAGAAATCACATTGACATGAACTTGTAGACTCTCATGACGGAAAGAGTGAAGTGTCAAGAATGCATAGTAATGCTGCATGTAGCACTAAAGATGAAGAATAATGAGGCAATAAATGCCAAGATCTTGCAAAAAGGAGATGAGCCTTTGATTGAATGACTCCAAAGTCTAGAATTTAAGATTGAGATGATCATCCAAACCAAAGTAGGGTTGCAGCAGACATATGTCAAAATCAAAGAGGAGCATAACTGAGATTTTAAACTCCTTAAAGGTATGCACACGGAATCAAATACAAGTGGTCAAGGAAAGGAAATTATTGGAGTGACCAACATGCAAAAATCATTCTCAGAATATGTAGACAAATTGGCAGAGTAGTCTTCTTCCCGCTTGGATAATGTACCAGATCTCCAGCAATTGAGTGGATGCATTTAGAAGGCTATGGAGGAGCTAAAGGATCGGGTAGATGCTGTCAAAGTTCTGGCCAAAAATCATTCCCGGTGGCTCATAAGATATACCAATGTCCACATCAATAGGCAAGAAGAGCTCATCCCAATCATTATAGCTGTCACCGCCTATAGGGATAAATTAGACAAGGGGAAGAAAACTGAAGCATAGATAGATTCCCTCTTGTACTAAATTTTGATAAATATTGTAATGGATAAACATCTATTTATCATTTCTGGTTAGAGAAGTTGAACCATTTTGGTTACCCTTTTTGTAACGGTCGAACTCTGGAAGTCAATATGTACTATTTCCAAAATCAATAAAGAGGTCAGCTAAATTTTGGTGTGAAGAATGGCATTTTGCTGAGTCAAATCTGTGTATGTCTGAATACCATTGCTTTAACTATTCCACTACATTGCATTTATCTTTCTATTAATTTTAATGTTTTCTTGAAATTATATTTACAGTTTATGATTGAACCGGAGTTCTGTATTATGATTTGATACAGTTAATTAGAGGGAAATCTGGTGTTATTCTAAGTTTGGGAGATGTTCCTATGAAATAGATCGATTACCAATTTTAGGAATTCATATGATTGATGAAGTCTTGAAATTGGCTAGATTTAGAGTTGAAATTATTATGCCTAAGCTAGTTCCTATCTAGGTCTAGCTTGGTTTACCTCTTCTGTTCTTAGGTCAAGAACATACCCCTTTTAGATTAGGAAAGATAAAAATTCATTGAAGATCATTCATTTAAGGGAGCTGTACCTTCAAATTTAGAGGAAAATTAGTTGTTCAGTTACAATTTCCCAACTATTGTATTCGATTGTTTCTTTAATATTTGGGTATCCTAGAGTTAAAGTGAAGAAGAACAATGTGTTTACCAATAGATATTTGGAAACTTTGCTGGGGAGATGAACAATCGTTATGGTAGAAGCAATACCATGAGGAAAGGTGGTGCTTCCCCATGAAAATATATTTCCTATGCTCCAACTGAATCTTGGGTTCCAAGACGATCAAGAGGATCTTATTTCCTCATTGAATACTTTTGTCTGGAGATACAGAAGAAACACTGAACATTATAGAAATGCCTATCAAGTGCTCAAACAGGAAGAAGCTAGACAAGAAGTGCTTGAAGGAGCCATCCTAAGGAGAAATCTAAGAAGGGCACAACGCCAAGAAGAGCATGAAGCTGGACCACATAATTAGTTGAAGGCCTGGAGCCTAAAAGATTTCTTAGGAGTGCAAAGAAGGAAGGTACTACAGACCCAGTCTTTGAGAGACTTGCGGATATTAATTTTTCTCTACTTGAAGTACCTCATCAAGAAAATAGAACTGCCAAGAGAAAGAGATAACCTCCTTCATGTCCCAAACAATCTACTCTTTTGTCTACCACTTGCCAAGTGTTAACCTTGCACGGAGTGGTTGCTCCTCCTATTGTCAATCTAACACCCTATCTACCTCAAGTAGTTATGGCAGTCCCTTGGGCCGCTACAGTTGGACCACTGCAATTAGAAACATATAATCCCCTTCCCTCAGGTTCAAGGAAGAATGTCCCCAAATTCTCCAGAGATGGGAAAGTATCTACGGAAGAACACATTGCTGCATTCTTTGCTTCAGTTAATATCTTAGCAGTATGAGAATAAGATGTGGCCATCATATTATTCATTGAAACCCTTGTTGAAGGTGCTATTGATTGCTTTCACCACTTGCTCAATTCTTCTATCATAGATTGAGCTTCTATGAGAACTGCTTTTGAAAGAAGATTTAAAACTATTGAAGATGAGCATGCCTTGTTGACACAATTGACTTCTATCAAGAAAGAGCCTTCTATCAGTATGAGGGATTTTGTGGCTAAATTTAACAAGCTTGGAAATTGTATTCTAGTAGGTGACATACCTACTACAGGGAATTTGAAAACATTCTTCATAAGTGCTATGCCACCTGATAGAAACTATGATTTAAGAAGAGTAAACCTGATAGATTTGGATGCCACACAAAGAATTGTTGTAGAACTTCAAGACCGCATGATCTCATCAGGAAATTGGAAAAGAGAAATACAATATAGAGCCAGTACTAGTAATACCACATCATCAGATGAGATGATTCAAAAATTATCCAATGAATTTATTTCCTTCAAGAGGCAACTTCCTAGATTTAATAATCCCTACCAACGAAAATTTCAAGAGAAGCCTAGAAGAAACAACGATGGGAGGAATGCTGATGGAAAGACATTAAAATTGACTGCTCCACCATAGAGGCTAGCTATAGAAGCTCCTCCTAAAAGGGAAAACATGTGTGTGTTTCACCTAATGACAGATCATGATAAATATTGTTGCCTCGATGTAGCTCATGCTTGGGAGATGCATCAGACTGACGAGTGGAATGCTAGAGTATCTGGAGCTGAACTAGATTTGTACTCACATGGAGACTATGAAAAATTATATTTAGAGTACAAATCAGATTCAGAAGAAGAAGAGACATGTTATGCTACCATAGATGGGACCTCCTACATAGTATTGACCCGGAGTCAGATAGATAAAGGCCCTGCTTCCACACCTCCACCAAAAAATAATGAGGCATCTACTTTCAATTCTAAGGAGGCCAACCAAGGAGTCAGCATTCTACAACCGAGTAAGGAACAAAACTCTTTTGACATTATTCAATTATGTATAGATTCTAGAATTCAGATTTTCCCTGTAGACTATCTTAAGTCTAATCCTATAGAACTACAAAAACTAGTAGATTACTGTAAAGAAGGGAATCAAAATTTAAACCAAAATTTCATGATTGCCATCGAAAATGAGTCTATATTTATAGACCCAATTAAGCAGGGAGAGTCATCTATTTTGGCTACCTTCCTAGGCCAAAATCCTGACCCATTCTATGTGTCATTGTATATTAATGGTTGTATGTTAAGCAATTGCATAATAAACTCATGAGCCTCAGATAATGTAATGCCATCAACTGTAGCTAAAGCTTTAGGTCTTACCCTCACTAAAGCCCATGGTAGGTGTTACTCCATGGATTCCAAGCAAGTACCTCTGGTTGGACAAATCAAAGATGCCCAAGTGGCTCTAGCAACACACCCTAAGAAGAAAATGTTGTTAACAATACTTGTTGCTGATATACCTGCTAATTACGGTTTGTTTCTAAGCAGAAGTTTTTGCAGAGACCTAGGAGGGGAAATAAAGCTGGATTGGTCTCAAGCTTTAATCGCAGTGGGTAAGAAAAAGATAAAGCTAGTTCCCGAAGAGAAAGCTAAGTTCACAGTGCTAAAATATGATGACCCTAAAGCCCAAATTCTGTATCAGGAATTAGAATTTGGAAACTATATGCTATTTACAGATGATCATGATGGGGAAAAAAAACTTGGAAAAGAGGAAAAGAAGCCTTCCATTGAAGAAATGCCACCACAGATCTGGACTCTTGAATTTGATGGTAGCTGTGGGTCGTCAGGATCTAGCGCAGGCGTAGTCTTAATATCGCTAGATGGAGTATGTGAGCCCATGGCTTATAAATTGGTGTTGGGAAACACCAATAATACAACCGAGTATGAATCCCTACTATTAGGAATTATCGTTGTGAAGGAGAAGGGTGTGAAAATTTTGAGAGCTCAGGGTGATGCTGAGTTAATTGTGTGCCAAGTCAGGAATCAATACTCTGTGAAGAATCATAGATTAAAAAATTACAGGAACAAAGTATGGGATGAAATCAAAGCATTAGATGCATTCTTTATTGAATCTTTTCCAAGAGAGTTGAATTCCAAGGCAGAATCCTTAGCAGTATCATCGTCATTACTCCTCCCTCACCCGGAGTTCAAAGATAAGAAGTACCAAGTAGAGGTTGTGTATAGACCGTCCATGCCTGATAATATTGGAAAGTGTTCAAAGATGACAAGAACCTCTTTCTCTTTTTGGAGATCGGTGGTGACTTCCGTAGGGATACTCCTAATAATCATAAAGGAAACTATCATGACAAGAAGAAGAAGGATAAGTCAGATATCATCTAGCTGCAAGGTAATATCATCCCTCCCCATTTAGTCACACTTGAAAAAAATTTCAACAGGAATGATACTTTTGTTAAAAAGAAGAGAATTGAGAGAGGGCCTACCACTGGTGAATATGAGGGAATTAATATTGGAAGTGAAAAAGATCCCAAGATGATCAACATTGGGAAATGCTGCACTGAAGTAGAAAGGGAAGAGGCTAGGAAAATCTTCCTAGAATACCAAGATGTTTTTGACTGGAGTTATGAAGATCTAAGAAGTTTTATGAATGGGAAATTCAAACACTAAATTCCCTTAAAACTTGAGGCTGCTCCATTCAGGAAGAAACAAAGGAATTACAACCCCAAAGTTGCTGACGCAATATTTAGGGAAGTTGATAAAATGCTTAAAGTAAAGATCATATACCCTATCCATCATTCTACCTAGGTAGCAAATATAGTGCTTGTGAGGAAGAAGAATAGAGAAATAAGGATCTGCGTAGATTTGAGAAATCTTAATCAATCTTTCTTGAAAGACAATTACGCCCTTCCCAACATGGATCACCTATTGTAGACCATGGATATAGCTGAGATGATGTCCATGTTAGACGAATTCTCAGGGTACAATCATATAGAAGTGGAGAAAGCAGACCAGGACAAAGAGTTTTTCTCTACCCCATGGGGCACTTTTGCATATCGCGGAATGCCATTCCGGTTAATCAACGTTGGAGCTACCTTTCAGAGAGGTATGGATCTTTCCTTCAATGATATGAAGAAAAAAATAATTGGTATGTATCTGGATGATCTTACTGTGTTTTCTAGAAAAAGAGCTGATCATATAAATGATTTAAGGAGAGTGTTGCAAAGGTGTAGAGAGGACAAGATTTCATTGAATCCCAAGAAGTCAATTTTTTTGTGTGACTGAAGGGAAATTAATAGGTCACATTGTTTCCCAAGAAGGCATAAGAATTGATACAAAAAGGGTGAGAGAAATCGAGCAACTGAGCTTAATTGTGATAAAAAATGGAGTGAAATCATTTTTCAGTCAGATAAACTTTCTCAGGAGGTTTGTCCGAGAATTTTCTGAAATTACCAAATGCACACTAGACATGATGAAAGGAAATGTAAACTTCAAATGGAATGAACCTAGGAAACAAGCTTTCAAAAGCATCAAGAACGTGGTAGCCAATGCGCTGGTGTTATGTCATCCAGATTACAAGAATGATTTCATAATCTATTGTCATTCCTGTGAACATACTCTATCAGCCATCCTCATGCAGGAGAACGAGGAAGTTGTTCAAGCTCCTATTGCTTTCATGAGAAAACCTCTGAAAAATCATGAGTTGAAGTACTCTCAGACTGAAAAACATGCTTTCGTAGTAGTAAAGGCTTTAAAGAATTTTAGATTCTATATTTTACACTCTCACTCCCTTGTATATGTGCTTGACATTGCAGTAAAAAGCGTATTGACTCAACATGATGTGGGATGTAGTAAAAGAGGAGCGTGGGTGGCTAAGACTCAGGAATATGACATAGAAATCAAACCCACCAAGTTGGTGAGAGGAAATGCATTGTGCAAAGCAATGGCGGAAAATCAAGTGGATGAAGATCCTGAAGCTACACAATTGGTTTTGGCAGTAAGTATGCAAGACCCTTGGTTTGAAAACATTGTGTATTTCTTGATATATGGTGAATGCCTCGAAGGATTGAATCCAAAACAAAGAAGAGATTTGAAACTGAAAGCTTCTAAATATGTTATTTGGGAGGATAGATTGTATAAGATATCTATAGATGGGACTTTCCTTCGGTGTGTTAACAAACAACAACAAGAGAAGCTGTTAAAATTGTTTCATGATGAAGCTTGCGGGGGACACTTTTCCTCATTAGTTACTGCATTCAAGATATTGAGACAGTGCTATTATTGGCTGGGAATGTTTAAAGATGGATATCATTGGGTGGCAAGATGTGAGAAATGAAAAATGTTTACTGGAAAGCCACAACTAGTAGCGCTACCCATTAGACCAGTGATAATTGAGGGTCCTTTTCAGCAGTGGGGTCTTGATTTTATTGGCCCTATAAATCCCACATCTAGCGCATGCCATACCTACATAATTACTGCGACAGACTACTTCACAAAATGGGTGGAGGAAAAAGCAACCAAGAAAAATACTTCTGAGGTAGTTGTGTGCTATAATTGTGTCACACTTCTATGAATCCTTACATTCAAGAACACTCAAGAATGAGGTCTCAAAAATCAATCCATAGCTCCCTAGGCATGGAGTGCAAGGGTTTTTAGAATGCTCTC
>MU227513.1:4159408-4176179 GCA_018584345.1 Thuja plicata
TTGATTATGATTTGATCAAGGAAATTGATATAATTGATATTGGTTATATTTGAAAATATTGATTCAGGGATTTGATAAATTGAGAAATGGGGCCCAAAGTCTAGGCAACCATTTTAGGGTGCATACAGTAGTATGTGAGTTTATCAAAGAAAACATCCTGGTAAGGTTTGGCGTACCTATTAAGTTAGTTATGGATAATGCCGTATAATTTTCTTCTCAAGAAGTTATTGAATTTTGTTTTGAGTATGGCATTATGATCAGTCACTCATCTGACTATTTCCCTCAAGGAAATGGTCAAGTTGAGTCCAGTAACAAAAACTTGGTGAACATCATGAAGAATCTCGTGGCAGATAACTAGAGAACTTGGCATAAGAAAATCTATGAAGCCCTCTGGGAAGATATAGTGACTCCCAAAATATTCATTGGTGTATCTCCTTTTGAACTTGTCTACAGGATCGAAGCTAGTCTTCCATTGCCATTGGAGTTAGTAACTTGCAGATTAAGAATGATAGTAGAAGATGGTGTATATGAAGATGGTTTAGAAAAGAGGATTCTTTACTTAAACAAAATTGAAGAAGAAAGGGAGAAAATGGTAGATCACATCACACAACATCAAATGCGTGTGAAGAAATTTTTTGATAAAGAGAGTAGACCCCAAAAATTTATGGAGGGAGATATGGTGTTGTTATGGGACAAGCGCAGGGCACCCAAAGGCATGCATGGAAAATTTGAAACACTGTGGAAAGCACCTTTCAAGATCCATCGGGTGTTTGAGAAGAATTATTTTAAATTGAATTATCCAGACGGTGAGGCACTACCCATGACATATAATGGTCAGGACTTGAAGCTATATCAGATCTGAATTTAAAACAGGGAATCCCTATATTGTACCATAGTTACGTTTAGTTCCTATCTTTGTTTTCCTTATTTCATTTTCCTTCGTGTTTTCATTTCCGTGTTATGCTTTAGTTTTTTTGTGAGCCACCTTTTATTGAAGCTTTGCAAAACCAGAGACTTGAGTTCCTTGCTTGGACATGTGGATGTCTAAGTTCCCAGACAAAGCCAGCTGTTGCCCCATTTTTGTTTTGTGTACCTTTAGACAAAAGTGGATGTCTAGTAGTTGGTAGTAGTCTTGAAATCATCATGTAAGTCTTGATTCTAAGTCTAGTTTTTCCCTTAGGCTAGGAGGCCTTTATCAGATTTTCCCAAATTGACTTCTCCTTTGTGAGCTGGGGGGGATTGGTATCTAAGATTGCGTTTCATCAAGTAGGTTAAGCTCCCAAACCCGACAAAGGTCATAATTCAAAGGCTTCTAATGCTTATCTTGTGTGATTTTGGAATCTGTAGCTTTGATACTTCATTTTTCCTTATTGGCAGAAAATTGGTTTCAGGCTCCTCCCTGGCGGATAATTACCTATAGAGTGTGTTTTCCAAAGATGACCATTCAAAAATGTCTCAGTAGTCAGTAAAGTTTGAAAGTTGATAATTTGGGGGCTAGAAAGATTATTGCATTCAAAATGCACTTCTATGGGCCAAAAGGAAAGATTAAATGAAGAAGAATCCAAGACACAAGCTTATCGGCGAAAAAGCAGAAAATGGCTTCTCCACTACTCCAACAGGCAGGTTTCGACCCGTGGAGTATGTTTTCCGCCAAATCATTAAAATGGAAGAGCTTTGAAGAAGAATCTATCTCATAGGTGACCCAAGGTATAAAGAAAGCTGATGAAATCGATACATATCATTTTAGCATCTCAATAGGCTAAAATTATCCCTCAGTGGATTTTTGAGTATAGAGCACTCCAAAAGCATTTCTCCGCCCAAAAGGGAAGCGAAAAAGTAATTTTCCGCTACTTCTAAAAAGTTACCATTATCTAAAGTGAAAAGATATTTCTTAATGGCCCGTAGGGGTGAAGTAATTAATTCAAATAAAGCTGTTTTTCTTCATAAAGGACTTTTTCATAAATGCTTTAGCCTTTTAATTTGTGTGGCGCGGGAAGTCGACCGTTAAACGGTAAGAATTCAAAATTATAAACTCAGTGAAATTTTGCAAATAGGAACTACCATCTATTTGATGAATTGTCTGAATTTGAAGCTCTTGGAAATAGTTGTTCTCTGCTCTTGCATTCCTGAGAGATATCCCTAATTCCTGAGTCAAATCAATCGAAGCATGGCTACTAAATTTAAAAGATTCAATGGGATGAACGACATCACTTCTGACTAGCATAAAATCACAGACACCTCTCTGAAGTTATTCGATATGCAGAGCTTCCAGAATAGATTGAGGGTGGATCAAATGCACCCTGTTACTAAAAAAATGAAGGAGAGTGGATTGGTTGAAGCCGCTGATTTTCCCGTTGTAGTTCAAGATCCAAAGCTTGTTCAAGAATGTATAGCTTAGTATAATCTGGATACTAAGCAAATTCTTCTGCCCAATGACACATTGATAATATCAATTGATCAATACTCAGTCCAAAACTCCCTGCACATTCCAGAGCAGGCTGAGTACTCAGAGATGACATATAGTTGGGCAGTTACTGAGTATGGAGCAAAGAATGCTGTGTGGAAGAAGGAAATAATGAAGTCATGGTTTCAAGAGTCGAGGAGTTCCAAGGGTAAGTTTCCTAAAACACTATACGACACAAACCTGAAGCCAAAAATTGTAGATATCTTGGTACTGCTCCATAGGATTAGAGGTGAGAGCGATGCACTAAATTTTGTTGAACACCATTTCTTCTTAGTCCAGGTGATCTTCTCTCAAAACCATTTCATCGAGTGGGCCCTCATGGTAAGAGAAAATTTCTCCAATGCCCTAAATAGAGCTAAACATAAGAATGAGTTCTACATGTCCTTGGTTCTATTATATATATTGGCTACAATTCAAATTTGGCTAGGGCTTCCTAGATTAGAAGAAATCCCAAAGGATGTTAAGAGTTATGAAGTCTTCCTTTGTTTGCAATTACATAACAGTTATGCTGAGTATCTCAAAGTTAATGATGCATTCACGATGAGATTGTGTAGGGAGCTACAAGGTTTCCTAGAAAGGAGATTTTCTCCTAAATCCATGATGTTTATTAGCCAGTTTGGGTGCTACTTTATTCAATTTGCAGATTTCTCATATATTCATCTTGCAGGATTTGATGACTTCCCTTTGAAGCTGCCCAGATATCCTGATGACATGATCGTGCTGGTTGAAGTGATGAGGCAAGTAGTCTACGTGAATCTGATCTGTGCTGATGCTAAGAAGAAAGACTATGATTTTCCAATAACATTGGAGCTTACAGTTGTGCATCCCGGTCCGAGGAAAAGAATGTTCTGAAAAAATTCTCAAAAAGGTTTTGATTGGAGACATATGATGTTCTGAGGCTGCAGTATGATTCTATGAATTATGCTTGAGATCACCTACAAATGAGTCATGCTATCCATCACATTGATGATATTGAAGACTATTGGGCCAATTGCAAGGATGACTTAGAGAGCAGAGAAAGATTCTATGCAAGGTTAACTATTGAACAAATAAAAAAGTTCAAATTTAACATTGCAGTTGAGGGGCTAGAAGATGATGGCCAACATATGTATGATAATACATATTTAGAAAAGATAAAGCCCCTCCCTATAAGTTCTGAACCCATGGTAGGTCAATCCATTAGCAACTTGCAGACCTTGATGGGTGGGATCTACAAAAGGACAGAGCAATGGATTGAATGGACGACGGGAAGAAGGAAGAGGTTGGAAAGGAAGCCTCCTCAAAAAAATCCCACAAAGGAGACTTTGAACATTCCCACAACATCCTCAGCAACAAACTCAACTGTGGCTAAATGATTAGCTCAGCTAGTGAGTGGGGGCGATGAACCTCCTGAGAAAGAGATCCCACGAGAGAAGACATGTGGAGAGGGCCCGCTTCTAGACATCGGTTCAACTGAAGAAGCAGCCTTCACAGACCTGGTCAAGTCTATAGTTGAACTCACTAAAGGTGGAGGAACTAAACAATTAGTTAAGGCTAGTGCTGTGGATACACAAGTTGACACCTTGATTCGAGATACTCCAAGGTGAGGATCCCCTATTATAGTAGATGTGGCTGATGAAGATAGCTCTATTACTTCATCCACAAAATTGGATGAGGAGGTTGGGAAGCAACATGAAGCTACTCAAGTCATTAAATTAGTCTCCTCCTCTCCTACTTCTGTGAACCCATTTACTTCCAGACCCAAAGCTACTCCTCCGGTCATCAGGAATTTGTTCATAGAAGAATTAGTCTCTGCTTCCAAAGTTACTAGTGTTGAATCTTGGATAGAGAACACTCTAGAATGCAAAATGAAGAGAGTAGAGGAAGGGAAATCCAACAAAGATACCCTTTCATGGGCCTTAAAACCCAACACCACTATGATTAAAGTGAAGAAAGTAAAAACAATGTCTACACTAGGTTGAGATCCTGAAACTGGGCATTTCACTATGGAAGTAGCCGAGCCTATGAAGGAGAGCAGATTCGAGGACATGAATGCCTCTGATTTTCAGTTGCAGTCATTTGATATGGGGTTGGCTCATCATGACACCAAGGTGGATTGGTGGAAGTCTACCAATGTAGTGATTGAAGAAGAGATCAAGAGTGCTAAAGTGCAACTCAAAGTAGAAGTTAATGAGTTGACAAATTTCATCAGGCAACTCATCACTCTGATCGCAAGTGTTCCTAGTGCTCAAATCACTTTCAATCCCAATGCTGCAAAGAATCAAGCTATCATTGCCAAGTTGCAAGAAGATAGGCATTTTAAAAAAATTGGTAGGAACTATATCGAGAGACTCAGGTCCAAAGGGCTTGTGGTTGTTGAGCTGTTAGGTGATACTCTCCTAAAGTTGGAAAAGGAGAGAAATAACATTGACAAGAACTTGCAGACTCTCACGAAAGAAAGAGTGAAGTTTCAAGAATGCATAGTAATGCTGCATGTAGCAGTGAAGATGAAGACTAAAGAGGAAATAAAGGCCAAGATCTTTTAGAAAGGAGATGAGCCTTTAATTGAATGGCTCCAAATTCTGGAATTTAAGATTGAGATGATCATCCAAGCCAAAGCAGGGTTGCAGCAGATAGATGTCAAAATCAAAGAGGAGAAGAACAAAGATTTTAAAATCCTTCAAGGTCTCCACACGGAATCACAGAAAAGTGGTTAAGGAAAGGAAATGATTGGAGTGACCAACATGTAGAAATCCTTCTCAGAATATGTTGACAAACTTGCAGAGTAGTCTTCTTCCTGCCTAGATAAAGTACCAGATATCCAGCAATTGAGTGGATGCATTTACAAGGCTATGGAGGAGCTGAAGGATCAGGTAGATGCTATCTAAATTCTAGCCAAAGATCATTCTCGGTGGCTCATCAGATATACCAATGTCCACATCAATAGGCACGAAGAGCTCATCCCAGTCATTACAGTTGTCACCACCTATATGGCTAAATTAGACAAGGGGAAGAAAGCTGAAGCATAGATAGATTCCCTCTTGTACTAAATTTTGATAAATATTGTAACGAATAAACATCTATTTATCATTTCTGGTTAGAGAAGTTGAACCATTTCAGTTAACCTTTTTGTAACGGTCCAACTCGGGAAATCTATATGTACTATTTCCAAAATCAATAAAGAGGTTGGCTAAATTTTCGTGTGAAGAATGGCATTTTGCTGAGTCAAATTTGTGTATGTATGAATACCATTTCTTTAATTGTTCCACTGCATTGCATTTATCTTTCTATTAGTTTGAATGTTTCCTTGAAATTAGATTCATAGTTTATGATTGAACTGGAGTTGTGTATTATGATTTGATATAGTTAATTAGAGGGAAATCTAGTGTTATTCTAAGTTTGAGAGATGTTCCTATAAAATAGATCGATTCATTGTTGCTTTATCATTAATCCTTATTTTTGCATTTGCATCTTCATTATTTGTCATTGCATTACCGGTTTTAGGAATTCATATGATTGATGAAGTCTTGAAATTGGCTAGATTTAGAGTTGAAATTATTCTTCCTGAGCTAGTTCCTATCTAGGTCTAGCTTGGTTTACCTCTTCTATTCTTAGGTCAAGAACATACCCCTGTTAGATTAGGAAAGATCAAAATTCATTAAAGATCATTCATTTAAGGGAGCTGTACCTTCAAATTCAGAGGCAAATTAGTTGTTCAGTTACAATTTCCCAACTGTTGTATTTGATTTTTTCTTTAATATTTGGGTATCCTAGAGTTAAAGTGAAGAAGAATAATTTGTTTACCAATAAAATGATAAATAAATATAGAGATGGAAAGAAAAAGCACAATTTTTCTTATAACAATGATTACATGAAATTAAACGATAAAAAACTATAACGTAGAAGAATATAAGTAGAATCAAGCTATTACAAATCCACAGAAATACACTACTAAATAAAAAAAAATATCAACATAGGATACTTGCTTATTCTTTTCAAATAACACAGATTTGAAAATGTAGTTCTAATATATTTCAAAATTTGCAACATAGGCAATCATGAAAAGTTTTTTTTTCCATAGTAGTATCAGATTCAACCAATATATGTTACCCAATTTCTAAAACTACCACACCAAAATCAAAGTAATTTTGTTATGATCAGTTTTTCCGAACCCTTTTTCAATTTTCAGCACTAATACTTATAGTTTTAAAACACCAAGAGGTCTCCCTAAAAATATGACCTCTCAAGTAAGAAGTTATAAAAAAAAACTAGAATAAAAAGGATAGCTGTCCTTAAGAGTTTTGCATGAAAATTAAAAATAAACTAAATTTCTAAATCAAGCTCTTTTTCTGTGACGCGCTCCTCACTCTCCACTGAATTTCCATCTTCTTCGGCAGCAGAATGGGTGGGATTCCACTCCTTGTATGCTTGAATCAACTCTTTTGCAACCTACAGATGTGGGACTTTTTAGTTCACGATTCGGGCCATAGAGGCCTCTTTACTCCATTTTAGTTTCTTTATCTTTTCCATCAGCCTAGGTAGTTGGTCAAAGCACATGTACAACATTGATTTGATCCTTCCCATCTATGTGAGGTCTATGGCCTTAGGAGTAGCTTTCTCTTTGATTATTTTCATGGCTGAATCAAAGTCTTCCAGAGCTCCTTTTAGTTCCATTTCTTCATAAGTTGCTGGTTAGGAGTAGGTGAAATTGATAACTTTGAATTCATTCAGAGTGGCTTTCTAAATCTATTTTGATTTAGCCTCATACTCCTTTGTCTCAGTGATGGTATTTATAATAGTAGAAATCCTCCATCTTATATTCTTTTTGAGAACGAAGAAGACTGACTCCTTAATAGACTTTAATGATTTTTTCACGCAGAACTTGCTGAAGCTGTATCTGTCTATTTCTAGGAACTTCCTCATCGTAGAGACCCATTTTTCTTCTTCCCCATCCTAGACTTGTCGCTAAGTTTGTAAATCCCCTATTATAGCCTTAGTGTCATGGAGGACCACATGTGAGTCCTTGATGTATTGGTGACCACTATTTACTATCGGAGCCATCCATTCATCGACAGAGGAAACTAAAACTTGGCCACACTGAACTTGATTCAGTAGGTTTTTACTCTCTACTGAATTCAAATTAAAGATTTAGCGGGATTGGGTTAAAGGCATGGCGTTAAAACTACAAAAGGCATTGATGAACTAATATAATGACACTATGGTCTGCTTCATTTATTTTTTCTCCTCACTGTCTTGCCAAGACCTCATCAACATTTGCTGGGAAGTTTCTTTAAACAAATGATTTTTACCTGCCCTATCCATAGTTCCTAGCTCAATATAAGTTACCTCAAAATCCTCTGCTGCAACTTATTTCTTTTTTTCTTTTGGCCTGTATGTGGCCACCTCAGCAGTCCATTTACCTATTTTTGTATCAGCCAACATTCGTGCTGTGCTCTTAACCTTCTTAGTTTTAGGAGTCCTATGAACATATTTACTCACAATATCTTGCAGCGCGATAGAAACGGGAACCAGAATTCTTTTCTTGTTAACAGATGTGGTCAGCCAATTAGGCGTCATGCTTGCTACCACTGATTTATCAGTTGTCTTTGTAGGAGTATCCATGATATCTAGTGTCATGTCATCCAGATTGAAAAGATATTTTTCCACCTATTCATCTTCTCCAATTCGGTAACTAATGTCACTAAATTTATCATCATCCAGGTTGATGGTTTCTATGCTCTCCTGTGCCATCTTTTCTTTATTTTGGGACCAGGTTCTTGATCTGGTGATCTACTAAGGTGAAACTATAGGCAGGGATTCTATAACAGGCTTCTTTTTTGAACTTTTACTTTGCTGCTTTCCTGAGGGACTTGCATTATCAATTGGTTCATAAAGATTAGAAATAGGGGAAGGAGAAGATAAAGATGAAGTTTTAACTTCAATTGACTTAGGACTAGATTTATTTCTTCTTTTCTGTAGCCACTTCTCAGTCAATTGGAGTACATGCTGCATTCTTTGTTTAATATCATCCTCCTCTTCTATTGTCCAGTCTACATCATATTCTTCACTTTTCATGGATTTCTTAAAACTTGGTTCAATCAGATTTGAGCCATCATCAGTAACTCCTTCCACCTTGAAATGTAGCCTCATAGAAAGAATCTGGGATATGCACAGTCTGCTATGTTCACTTTCCTTGACTTGAGATTCATCGGAGCAGTCCTCCCAAAAGTCTTCCAGATGGGGAACATGAAACATGTGAGACCTGAGTCCCAAGCTTCCACTAGAAAAATTCTTATTATCAAACCCTACTCTCTCAGTATAAAATTTGAAATCAAAATGCCTCAAATCACTCCAATGCTGATTGCATCTTCCATTGAAGGGCATGAAAATTTGCCAAGCTGTATCAAAAATCTTTTTCCCATTCTTCCTCTGGTAGGAATCTCTTGAGAAAAGTGGCTAGTTTCCTACAGACTTCTGCAAGAATAAAACAATCAAAGGCATACCTAGGCAACCTCATGGGGGAGTCTTCAAAACCACCAACCCTAATATAGGTGAATTTAGGAAACTGAGTGTAGAAACTTCCATATTTAGTCACAAAAACTTGAGCTTTAGAGCTCATCCTCTTAGAGAAATCCTCGGTCAATTTGAAACAAAGCTTACCCAAGAAGGTATCAAGTAGTCTTCTATAATTTTGAATTATATTGTTTCTATGAAAGATTGGGAAATATTCATACACACACATACCCTCTGACCAAGGCTCATGGAGCATCCCATTCCATTTTCTTCTACAAGATAGGCAATAAATAAGATAATATGACATATAAAAGCTACTCCCAGTAAGTTTTGTATTATTCAACTTTTCTCTCATGGAGCTGGCAATCAACTCACCCCAGTCTAGGATTTTTTTTCCCTCCAGAACAATTTGGACATAACAAAATGACCAATCAGAAAAGAAATAGGCTTGTGGGGACCCTCTCACTATTTGTAGCACCACCATAACGTCACTGATATAGGAGTGTACATGGCTTCTATTGAACTTTTTGGGTAGGTACGAACCTCCCCTTGGAGGGTTTAATAACCAATTTTTGGCCATGGAAGTACGGTTTCCGTTTGCATTTTCTTTGAATTTAACAAGGGATTGCGTAGGGGAAAAGGCACAAAAGGTTTTCTCTGGAATATGGAAGGCTAGGGATACAATTTCCCTGTTAATAGACAATAAGACACTGCCATCTTTCTTTAGAATAGACTCAGTTCTCTGGTCATAATTATGAATACATTCATGAATCAACTCAGGGAAAATTATCGCAGGAGGAAAAGTAGTGGCAATCTAGAGTCCACTATGTATAATTTCCAAGGTTGGCATTTTTTCTAAGGAATTAGAAAGCCTTTGTGATAATCCTTCTAAATCATAACCCTCCAGGTTAGTATCTGTCACAACTGGGCCTTCACAGACTAAACTTGAAACACTCCCAAACAAATGGAAATCAAACTTCATTTCTGTATCAATCTTGTAACTACCAGATAATTCTCTGAATATTTTGCAATTTTAATTTTAAAATACTATAGTGAGGGTAGCTTGACTCACCTTTTTCTATAGAAACCTCTAAAAACTGGAGCTCCGAAGTCCTTACCTTCTTTCTACTTAGTTCTCGATAGCAACAATATTTCAAAATATGAACATAGAGAAGGGCTTAAATAGAGACTGTGAGTGATTTAATCATTAACTATAAATATTTATGGCAATAAAAGAAAAAAATTATGATATGACGGTTTATGCATGCAATTTATTTAATGTTACTTGTGCAAATTTTGATGTTGTACGAATTAATGATTGATTTGACACCTCATGTGTATTTAAATGACACCACCACTTCTTTGCATTAAATTCCCTTATTTCCATAGGACCCACTACTGAGATGTCTAAAAGTTACCTTTTCCTTGCTGTCTCACATCACCCTTGAATGCCCTTGAACAACCTTGAACAAAGTTCAAGATGGTTCACATGTGTTCAATACTGTTCAAGCCTTTCGACTACCTGAATCAATCTTTAAACAATAGATTGTGTACTGATACATGCAAGTCCTTTTCCTTTTCGTATGACTTTGATATTCTCACCACTTGTCAACATAGAACACTTGCGGAAACTCAATGCACCAACAAATTTCCTTTAGAAACAAGAACTACTTTGAACTACCTTGAACTGGTTTGAACTAAGTTCAAACCTGTTCAAGGTTGTTCAAAGGTGTTCAAAGATGTTCAAACCTGTTCAAGAAAATCATTAGCAAACAAACTTTACACTCTTTTCAAGCATGACAGGACCACAGGGCCAAAATATTTAGTGAATGAATGGACTCAAAAATCTTAAGGCACTTAAGATTGCTAGAAAACATAATAGCGACTCAAGAAATTACTAAAAAAAGGACAAGTACCAGACTTGGACTAACAATGTAAAAGGGCATGAGGCCAATGCTTGAGATAAACTAGTGACCAGGGGTGCACTCAGTTGGGAGCCTATCATGCTTTTTGTGGATGATGTGCTAGCTTGATTTACAGAGCTAGTGTGGTTTGATACAATCTACGTTGTTGTGATTGTCATTGATGATAGAAAAGACAACATTTGGGATATCACAAGATCCATTTGAGAGGGTCGAGTTGTGCTTTGCCCTGATAGAGGGTTCTCCAGCCATATTGTTGACACATTAAATTCAGCAGGGAGTTTGACTCCCTTCTTAATCAACATGGCTATGAATATTTTGAGGTTTCTCTCCACCACAACAATAACCACTTGTGCAGAATAGGAATCTTGCTCTATGTTTTCGAGCTCCTCCTTTGTGACATCTTGGAACATTTTTGGTCTACGTGGACCAATAGGATGTAATTTTCAATGTAAAGAGAAGGATCAATGTTTCTGAATGAGTCATCCTCTTGCTCTTTTTCCCATGGGGGAAATTGGTTAACATAGGATTCATCAGGTTGAGTTCTAACCTTAGACCTAGTATAAGGTCCTTCATAGGGTGTGAGAGACATGGTGTTATCTAGGTTTTGAACTTAAATAAGTGATATAAAACAAACAAAAAAGGAGAAACTCTCAAGGAGAGTTCGATTTATGTTTGACAAGGGTAATTGTAGGGACAACTTTTGAATTCTCTTGATCTTGGATTTTGGTAATGTAAGATATTGATTCTGACTACTGCCTTAGATAGAAAAAGTCGCTGATAGAGATTTATGAGGTTGAGATAATGGGATCAAGATAAGCTAGTCTGAACTTTTAAAGTAACAATGTTTAAAAAACAACCGAACTATCAAAGAGGGATGATATTTAATGTTTAGAGATTCACACAATATTCTTTGTTTGTTTCTAGGATGTGTACACTAATCTTTCACACGAAATGGGGAATCTTTTCCAAGGTTTTTAGACTAATAAAATTCAAAGTGCTGGCAGAGGAATCCAAATTTGCTGATATAATAAATGCACAAGTTAATAAGTCGATATCGACAAACTTCCACTGATTACGACAGAATGCTAGGTCAATTTTGGTAAATGTTCAATGGTTGCGGCAATAAAAGGATCGATTACAACGATAAAGGGCTTGATTGTAGTAAAACTCTATCAATTGCAGCAAATTGCGACAATTTTTAAAATGATAGTAATCAGGAATCTTTCTGGTAAAAAGATGATCTCTCTGGAATAGTGATGTGATTCTAGAATAGATACTGATTGACACACTAGGCCTCAAACACATTTGACTCGTTTTGACAGTTTTTGATGTTGGTTTTGCATTTTTGAAACTGAGCATACAAACAAGCACAACAAACAAAGTGTTTTGAAGATCCAAGGCTAAAATGTGTATGCTCTACAACTTTTGCAAGTTGCAATGTTTTCACGTGGTCTAAACAAAGACAGTTAGATTAATCTAGGTCAAATTTGGCTTTAAGATGAAATATTATAGGACCAATGCTTTGCTGTTCATTGGCTCACACAACAATCGTCACACTACTAGGACACAAAGATCGACAACCTAGGTGCCCATATTTTTGTTGTTGCCAGATATTGTTTTTGTGCTAATGAAGATCTCTTTCATCAACACAATATTCTGGAACACATATGTTGGGAATCTTGGGGGGAAATTTTGCAACCCCTTGCACTATAATAAGACACTTTTTTGGAGGTGAAATAGGCAGGTCTCTAATTAATGGGTTCTAGTAGGGTCCGTGGAGTCTATCCAATCAGTTTGTATGTGTGTGACTCACTTAAGGGCCTAGTTGAACATGCTGGCTACTTAGGGATACTTCACCCGATCCAGGATATCATCAACATACCTCACCTGAGCTTGGATATATATAAAATAAAGTTTTGGTTCATGTCTTGTTTATATACCGATCAGAAGGATTACCAATTTAAGGTTGTCCTCTGAGGAAGAAGTGCTTTCCCTAGACAAACCTTTCTAAAAAAATATAAAGGTTATTAATCTAACAAAATTATGCAAGTGTACCAATGACTCTAGACACAAGGTTAATCGATTAAACACCAAAATTTCAAGTGTGAACTAAGCTATCATCCATATATACTCATATTTTCAGTTTTAAGCCCAAAGTAGATGAAGATTGCTTGTCCAATTTCTATGCACTAAATTCAATGAATTTTTTTTCCTTTGTTCAATTGTTAACCACCATGTCAATTTTAAGCACCAAATTGAAAAAGTGAGATTGTGAGGTTTTGCATACACTTTTCTTTTTAAAGCACCAAAAAGAGAAATGAGTTGATTTTATGTTGCTTTGTCACTCTATTTCCTCACCACAAGCTGTCAAAAAAGTGATTAGTACCAAACTATTCTAACAATCAAATGAATAATATTCAAAAAATCTAAGATTGTTAAGACCATTAAGGCTAATGGTAACCTTGTACTTAGTTGCAAAAATCTTGAGAGAATCTAGATACCTTTTGAAAGATTCGCTTTGATCTTCTACTGCGATTGCCAAGATTTCTGTTTGTTATGTGCGATAGTTAGCGGTTCTTATTATGGCTTCCCTTAGTCATCTAGAACTCAAGGTTCCTCTGATTATCCTTTTGGGCATATGTCATTTGCTCAATTCTGCACAAAAATCAAGAAAGAACACACAAAAAGGAAACTTTTTAAAGATATTTCTTTTTTTGAAAATATTTCTCAGAAAAATTAAAATAACAGAGAATAAAATCCCTATATAATTTCAAGACCTTTCCAAAAATGTAACTTTTTTGATAAGAAATGTTGATTTGTGTCCAAATTTTTTTTTTATGAAATATCATAAAAAAATATAAAAAATCATAAAAAATTTAGAAAAATCTAAATTTTGGACTGTAGCTTTCTTATGTCAACCAATACTAGCGAAAAAACTTTTAGATCATAATTCGTTAATTTGTGCCCTAGGGACCCAGTTTATCAGAACATACCAATTCTAAAAGATCTATTATTTTTGCAAAATAATTTCACAAAATTTAAAATCACAGAGAATAAACCCTCTCTATAATTTCAAGACCTTTCTAAAAATGTAATATTTTTGAAAAGAAACTCTGATTTGTGCCTAGAAATGATAATTTTATGAAATATCATAAACAATTTATAAAAAAAATAAAAATACTCAAAAAAATATGAATTTTAGATTGTGGCCTCCTTAGATCAGCGTCAACCTTAAAAAAATTTTCATAAAAAAATCCTTGCGCTTTGAAAGACATGACCAAATTTAACACTGATTTGATTAAGAGTAGTGGACAAAACCGTGACTGTACGACCGAGACTGAGAGATTATTTTGGTTGTCTGCAAGCGATTATCAGGTTGTAAGTTCATGTCGGGTTCACCAAAATGTATAGGTTGTGTTCTGTATGCTCAATAACAAGGGTTAATAGCACTGATTTACAATGGGTAAATCAATGAATTACTAAGAATGAACCTACGAACAATAAAATAACAAGAAAAGATAGAGGAAAACAAATGAATGCAAACCATAGTGCTTGAGGCTTCTTTTGCTTCTCTCTACTTCTTCTGAAATGCTGTGTGTGTGGTGCTCAGTATTGGTATCGAAAATATCTATGACTTGGGAGTGTTGAGAAAATGATTATTGATTATGATCACAAGAATGCTCTGATGCTTCATACGAGAATCCAGCGGAGTAAGGTTGCACAAAAGCTTGAAATCCTGGACCCTTCAAATTGTTGTGAAGGGTTGATTATATAGAATATGGAAAATGATTTGAATGGTTGATATTGATCCCAAAGATTAGAGAATGAATGGTTGAGATCAAAAGGAACTAGAGAAGAAATTAGTTAACTCCACCTCTTCAACTAGGAGAGAAGATGTGATGTTTTAGTTAACTGAGGAGCAACCAGTAAACTCCACCTCTTCCACTTGGATAGAAGGGGTGATGTTTTAGTTTAACTAAGGAGCAATCAGTAAACTCCACCTCTTCAACTTGGAGAGAAGAGATAATGTTTTAGTTAACTGAGAAGCAACTAGTAAACTCCACGTCTTCAACTTGGAGAGAAGAGGTAATGTTTAGTTAACTGAAAAGTTGATCACGAGTTACATTTGTGAACTTGAGAAAAGATTTATTTGAATATTTAATTGATTTTTGTAATTAAAGTATTCAAACATGTGATAATTGAATTCTTTTTTTATTTATAATTGAATTATTGAGTGAAATTAAATTAATTTAATGAAACTAATTTAATTAGAAGAAATAATTAATAAGTTTAAATATTTAAATTTAAACTTTAGGAAATTGGATTTAATTAATTAATGAAGATTAATTAATTAAATTTATTTAATTAAATAAAATTAATTTTGGGGAAATGATTAAAATCATTTGGGGAATAGATTTATAAGAAATAAATGATTACTTGATGATTAAAAACCATTAATTAATAGATGAAAATTAGTGTTTTAATGTAAGGTCGCAAGTATGTCCATTTTATGGTGTCTACAAATGTATAGTTTGTACATGTACTTGATGTCATATATGTATATATACATGAACTATTTTGTTAATTCTATTTAATGTACATGTGCGCACTTGCAGTTTATACATCATACATCATGTCATCCATTGGTTGAGAGCCTAGTGCACATGGTGATAATGACCATGCATCACGAGCTTCGGCCCATGGTACTCCCCAGAGTATGAAGAATCATAGATAAGGGGATATTTCTATATTGCACACCGCTCTATCTCTGCTAGAGCGGGCACTGCAAAATATTGTTGTCCTCCCTAATAGGGGGTGATTGACATCCATTCACACTGATAGTATGAGTATGATTTAGAAGGCTGAACCATAAAATCCCTATAATGACACCTCCATTCACACATTCTATAAGAGATTAGATAGTATAGTATCAGGGACAGCTACATGGAGGATTGTTGATATGGATATTTTTGTGGCCAATGTTAAGGCCATGTTTGGACCTGAATACCTAGAGAAGAAATTTTTGAGAGCTTTTAGAGTGACATAGTGTAAGGATGACCTCATGGACCCCTTCATATATCTTGTATGGTTGGTGGCCCATCATATGTGGCCATAAAAGGATGAGGTGCCACTCTATTTCTGCAAACAATTGTATGAAAAATTTGATTTAGGGTATGATGTTGATTACACAGACTTCCATGACATGCAAGTCAAGGGCGGGGTAGATTTGTAGATAAGTTTAGACGAATTGATGTACCACAGCCCCCTAGTAAGAGGGTATTGGTGGATCAAAACCTTTTGGTTCTTCCAAAAGGTTTGGAGGCTCACACTGGAGTTGGAGAGTCTGCGGCTGAGGAGGCACGCCTAGATATGTACTCTAGCATTGCCTCCATTGCGAATCAGGTTGACTAGTTGTCATCTGATTGTGTGGGCAGGTACATGTTATGATCTTGTACAAGCCCAGACATTTACTAGTCAGATCCTTTTTATGATCCTTACATTCACTAGTAGCTCTCCACACCTGATGATATAGCATGAGAGTTCGAGGATCGTCTGCGTGCAATGAGATCCATGTTAGTGAGTGATCTCCTTGATAATTATAAGGGGATTTATATATTGCATGGGGTCACTCCGAGTGATATTCCTGCATTCATTCAAAAAGTGGTTGGGAGATCCTCCACTGCTAGCGACTAGGGACATGGAGATGAATAGACAAACACTTCAAGACAAGAGGACATTCTAATACGTCCCACAGCTCTGTGATAGAGTGCGGTTGATCCTACACCTCTAGAGAAGACACCTCATGTATGATTTCAGAATGGATTCTCATCTCTTCTTATGGATGATGATATGGATGCCGTTTTGTTACACTCTTTCGAGTTATCTGACA
>MU227513.1:4207957-4225526 GCA_018584345.1 Thuja plicata
TGATAATAAATGTAGTAAGTGAATGCAAATCATCAAAACCTGTAAGATAGTGTTAACTGGGTAACATGTACATGCAAATTTCTCTTTTAGTGCCTATTTTGTTGTATGATTAGATTTTGGATAACATGACCCAAAACACCTAATGAGCATTAAGGCTCTTTATAAACATGAAGTTAAACTATCATTGCATCCAACCCCTTGGGTGTTATTCTAACACAAACAAAAACACCCTAAACAACCTTAAACAACACTAAAACATCAAATAGGGAGGTGCCATGCACCATACTCCCCTGGAAAAAGTAACTCAAGTCCCTTGAGTTAGGAGGTCTTTAATGGTGACCCCATGTTTTAGAATGTCTAGCTCTGTCATCCAAGTGGCCTCAGCTTTAGGTAGTCCCTGCCACTTGATGAGGTATTCCTTGTAGGTACCCTTCCTTGTCTTCTTTATCACTTTAGAATCCAAGACAATTTCCAATTTGAGTGGCATTGGGGTAGGTAAGTCTTTCACCCAATCAACATCCTTCAAATCTGCAAGTGTAGACTATCCTATGTCCAGTGATGATCCCTTATAAGGGTACAAATCACAAACATTAAAGATGGGTGAAATCCCCAAATTATGAGGTAACTCCACTTCATAGGCATTCTTTCCATACTTATGCAAAATATTCAATGGCCGTATCTTTTTCATGAGTAGTTTAGTGGGCTGGCCCTTTGGTAGCCTCTCCTTCCTAAGATAAGCAAGTACTAGATCCCCAACCTTGAACTGCAAGTCTCTCCTGGTCTGATCAGCTTTGGATTTGTAATTCTCCACTTGCTTTTGTAAGGTCTTATTGACTTTATCATACAACTCCTTCATCTGTTCTGCAAATGACTCTCCTTGTGGACTCCTCTTGTCCTTCAATCTGAGATCTCTCAATTCCAAGATCCCTCTAGGATTGACCCCATATACTATCTCAAAGGGGCTCTTACCTGTACTCCTATTAATGGAGTCATTATAGGAAAACTCTTCTTTCCCTATGACATGATCCCATGACTATCCATATTGTTTAGTCAAACACCTTAGAAAATTCCCAAGTGACCTGTTGACTACGTCCATTTGTCCATCAGATTGCAGATGGTAGGCTGAAGAGAAAGACAAGTTTGTTCCAAGCATCTTCCATAGGGTCCTCCAAAAGTGAGCCACAAACTTACTATCTTTGTCACTTACAATAGTCAGTGGCAATCCATGGATCCTCACAATGTCCCTAAAGAATAGACCTGCAATTTGAGAAGCATCATTTTTTTTCTTGCATGGAATGAAGTGGGCCATTTTTGTAAAACGGTCCACCACCAAAAATACACTATCATGACCCCTAGGTGTCTTTGTTAACCCCAAAACAAAGTCCATACTAAGACACTCCCAAGGCCTTTAGGGTATGGATAAGGGTTGGTATAAACCACTATTGATGCTCTGTCCTTTTTCCCTCTGAGAAATCTGACATTGTTCTACAACTCTCCTCACATATGATTGTAACTTAGGCCAATAATAGTGTCTATTTACTTTCTCTAAAGTCTTATCCACTCCAAAATGACCCTCCAAGCTGCCTTGGTGTTTCTCCTTCAAAATGTTTTCCCTCATTGAGCATTGAGGAATACACATAAGGTGACCTTTGAACAATAGGCCTTCCTACAACACAAACTCACTGAAATCCACTTTGAAACCCTACTAAAACTTCACACATGATTCATAGGCTTCTCTAAAATCCTTTTACTCCTTATAGAGGTCCTTCAGATCATCCATCCCTACACTTTGTAGTTGTATCTCCTGTATTATGAGTACTATTCTACTAAGAGCATCTGCAACCTTGTTGCTAACCCTCTTCTTGTGCTTTATGACAAATGTATAAGCCTACAATGATTCTACCCACTTCAAGTTCCTCTGATTCAATTTTTCTTCTCCATTCAAGAAACTTAGTGCATGGTTATCAGTGTAGACCACAAACTACCCAGGTAATAAGTAGTGTCTCCACTTCTTAAGGGTTTGAACCATAGCATATAACTCCAAATCATAGGTGGAGTACTTTTGTTTAGCCTCATTCAAATTTTCAAAGAAGAAAGCCACATGATGTCCTTCTTGGCTTATCACTACTCCAATAGCCAACTTAGTAGCATCAAACTCTACCACAAAGATTTGATTGAAGTTAGGAAACCTAAGAGTAGGTAGCTCTACAATCCTTTTCTTTAGCATTTCAAACCCTTGGTTTCCTACCACAGTCCATTCAAACTTACATTTGATTCCACCTTTTATGGTGTTAAGTATAGGGGCACACACATGACTAAAATTTCTCAAAAATTTCCTATAGTAGGAGGCCAATCCATGGAAAATCTTAACATCCCCTATGTACCTAGGTGTAGACCATTCCAAAATGGACTTAACTTTATCAGGGTCCATCTTCATACATCCATTAGCAACCAAAAAACCAAGATAAACTAGTTCAGTTTTGAGAAACTCACACTTTTCTTGATTTATCATTAACTTATTTTGTTGTAGCTTCCTTAAGAACATCTCCAAATTCTTTATGTGCTCCTCCTTGGACCTTCTGAAGATCAAAATATCATCAAGGTAAACTATTACAAACTTACCAATGAACTATGCTAGCACTTCATTCATGAACGTGATGAATGTGCTAGGTGCATTACTTAGGCCAAAGGGCATCACTAGCCACTCATACATCCCTTCATTGGTCTTGAAGGCCATCTTACATTCATCACTAGGCCTTACTCTTATCTGATGATATCCTAATTTCAAATCCACCTTTGAGAAGTAGCAAGATCCTCCTAAATTGTCCATCAAATCTTCTATCTGGGGCATTGGGAACCTATATCTGATTGTGATCTTGTTTATAGCTCTAGAGTCTGAATACATCCTCCATTTTCCATCCTTCTTAGGTGCCAGTACTGTTGGCATAACACAAGGGCTTAAACTCTTCCTTATCAACCCCTTATCCAACAAATCTTGAATCTGTTTTGCTATTTTTGCATTCTGACTTGGTGTCATCTTATATGCTACTTTGTTTGGAAAATTTGCTCCAGGAATGAGGTCAATCTGATGAATCACATCCCTCATAGGTAGTAATGCACTTGGAAACCCATTTTCTACTATGTCATGGTACTTCTCCAATAATTCTTGTATCTCTGGTGGCAAACTGACTTTCTCCTTAGTCTCCTCCTTTGGTTTTATCACTACTACACAACATACTCATTTCTCCTTCTTCATGGCATTTAGAAAATCTTTCCCACTTAATAAAATCACACTTGTCCCCACATGCTTCTCCTCATTAGGATCTGGTAAAGGATCCATCTGAAACTTCTTCCCCAACTTGGTGATCACATAACTGTTCCTTTCTGCATCATGTATTGATTTGACATCATACTATGATGGATGTCTAAGAAGCAAATGACATACATCCATAGATAGTATGTCACATATGACTTTTTCCTTATACTCTCCAATCTCAAACTCAACCAAAGTTTTCTCATCTACCACTATTTGTTGACCCTTATTCAACCATGAAACCTTATAGGGTGTGGTATGAGGTATCCTCCTTAGTTTTAATTTGTCCACCATCTCTATGGATACTATATTCTTAGTGGATCCAGAGTCCACTATCACTTTGCAGATCTTCCCATGAGACCTACAAGTTGTCTTCAATGAGTTTTTCCTTTGAGGTGGTTCTATAGTGCTAGGCACTTTCAACAAAGTTCTCCTTAAAATAAAGTTCTCTCCATCCAATACTGGCCTTGCCTTGGAGATGGGAGAAGTAACACTTTGTGTGTCATCCTCTTGTACCAATTGATTCCTTCTATCCCCCATTGAAGATGAGGAAGTATTTTTAGGACACCTACCCATTTTGTGACCCACTTGATTGTAGTTATAGCACCTACCAGTGAATATTGAATTGGATATCCTTGGGATTGAAATCTTCCCCTAGGAGGCCCTCTTCCTTTGTATCCCCCTCTCTAAAAGGATCCCCTAAATTGATTTCCCCCATTGTTATCCGTATACTGATTATCTTCTTGTATATTAGGGATTTGTCCTCTACCAAAGTTACTTCTTCCTCTTTGGAACCCTCTATTATTGTTGCCACTTCTTCCCCTTTGATGGAAGTCATTCCTCCTTCTAGCCTTATCCTCTACTCTCAAGGATAATTGGAAATAGTTGTGCATACTTTTAGGATCCATCATGCTAATCTCATCCTGAATTCCTTGACTCAACCCATTTAGGTACCTTGCCACTTTATCAATTTCTTCTTCTTGTCTTCTATCCCTTAGGCTCAAATTGTGAAACTCCTTGGTATAAGAACTCACTATAATCTCCTTCTGTCTTGAGTTCTACAACTTTTGGTACATTTAGATTTCATAATCAGTAGGCAAGAATTGTGCTCTCAATTTGATTTGCATTCTCTCCCAAGAAACAACCTTTTTCTTTCCACTTCTTATCCTCTCATCCCACATCATGTTCCACCATATCAGTGCTTTTAATTTGAGTCTAGCCTTAGCATAGCTGACCCTCTTCTCCTTTGAGATTTATTTGTAATCAGATTGGTTTTCATTGGCTTCAAGCGAATCCAACAATTCTTCTCCATTTAGGATACCACAATAATATGGTATATGTTCCATACTATCCTTGTTTAGGGACTTGAAGGAATCTAAGAATATATTTTGTTCTTTATACATCTTAGGTTCCTTCCCTTTATTAGATGAATCTTCTGACTAACTTTCTTCATCTCCATCACTCTCATCTCCCCATTCTGTGATCTTCTTTTTTCCCTTTGTCTCAGACACACTAGCCTTCTCCAAAAGGTGCTGAACCAATTACACTATGGAATCCCTACTCATTGCCTTAGGAGACATGATTTCTACCTCTTAACTCTCTTCAAACTTCAGACATACACAATCTTTAAGATAAGATGGCTCGGATACCACTCTGATTCAGAGGGTTTGACAATCTAGAGTTTTTCTTCACTCCAAGGTGCTTATTTGACTAATAAAATCATTCAATGGTTGTTATTTGTTGGATCTTCCTTCAATTAGGATCTCCAAGACCCTCTCTACCAACTTCTCCTCCAAGGTATAGTTGGATTTTATAAGACTCCAAGGTTTCTAAGCTTAACTAGTCCAACTAGTTAACCAAAAACCTAGTTTCCTCCACTAGTACACAACCTAGAATGCCAATCCTCTTCCTAGGATCTTCCCATACATCCATGAATAATCTTAACACACTTCTTGACCCATTCTTGGTCATTCTGCACTCTTTCCAATACTCTAAGACTCTTTACCAATCCATTTGGTCATTATTTCCCTAGGAGGCCTAATTGCTCAATTCCTAGTAGGTCTATTTCCACCGGTTTTGGCCAAATGTTCCAAAAATTTATAAATGAATCTACAAAAAAACTTGAAAATCTTTAAGAAATCACCCAACACTATCAGAATCTAAAACCCTAACCTCTGAAAGCACCCAAAACCCTAGTTTATTGCAGGCCCTAGATTATAGCCTATTAATTAGGCCTCTGGACCAGTCAACATGAATAATTGTTAAACTTGTCTCCAATCTTTGATTCAACTCCTTCCACCTTTGAATCCTCTTTGGAAACCAACTAGGGCATTTGAAAATTCCACTAAGTCTTTCCCAAAAGGTTATGAGTGCTTACTCAAATTCTTTCTTCTCCCTATCCTGGCTCACTTGGATTCACCAGTCAGCCATAGGGTTTCACTTTTGGCCTAGGAAAGAAATTGAAACAACAAGAAATTAAACCAAAATCATATCTATAGACTCTAACCCTACTTCCCCCATGGTTTTAGTCAGTTCCACCGGAGGGTTCTTAGGTTAGAGCCATTTCTAGCTAGGGTACACTGTATTGTCTCTATCAGACCAGTGACCTATAAAATCTTCTAACTTTACACTACAAAAAATTGAAATCAAACTATCTACTAAACATGAAAGCTTAAAATAAGCACTACACTTCCATGGATCCCTATCACCTATGCCAATCTGTACATAGCCATACAGTAGCAAAGATACAGTGCAAATTATTGAACTGTAGATGCAGTCATCCATACAGGGGTGTTAGAAGTAAATGTTTCAATCCAAAATCTCAGTAACCTTCTCCAAACATCAAATCCATTCTCATATACCGAGCATGGGGTAGTTACAGTTCTAACTATATTTTGCAAATTCTTGCAAAAGTTGCTAGCACCATTTTGTGTTTTGAGCATTTTGACCTTGTTTGTCAACTTGATGATTGATGTTGACTTATAAGACCCTAAATAGGATATGTAGGGTCCTAAAACACACCTCTAACCCATATTGCACTAAAATAAAAAATTTACACTATTTGAAGCCAAATTGACCCAAAATAGCTAATGAGCATTAAGGCTCTTTACAAACATGAAGTTAAACTGTCATTGCATCCAACCCCTTGGGTATTATTATAACACACACACAAACAAGATAAACAACCTTAAACAACACTAAAACATCAAATAGGGAGGTGCCCTGCACCAATTACAAATAAGTGAGGTGGGTGAATGAATGAAAAGAGGATGCTAAAGAGAAACTGATGAAGAGAAACTTCATACAGTGCTGATCAACAAGCTAAGGAAAGAGCTAAAGAATTCTGCAGACACCAAGCAACAAAGCACAACATCACTGAGCATAATAAAAGTGGAGCAAAGGTATAAACAGAGCTATATTGATCAGAATAGTTTTATGAGATTACGATAGACCTGTAAATCTGCAAGTATAAGTTGTATATGTGAATAGATCATACTGTTTTAGTTTAACCATTGATTCAGAAATTATCTTAACTGAGCGGGATTTAAAGATCCTTTCTATATTGAGATACATCCCACGGAGTATCAAAAATTTTGATCATGAAGATAGCATGAGATGCCAGATACCAATTGACAGGCCAAGTGAGTGTTTGATCAAGGAAGGTAGCATATAGATGCCCGATATCAAGTGAAACACTAAAATTTTAAATCCTCCAACAAGGTCACACCTAATAGTGTGTTTGTAACCTTTAATAGGGTTGGATCTTCACCGAGCTCACTTCAGAAGAGTGAAAATTTTGGGTTACCGGTACCAAGTGGGTTTTTACCTTAACAGGGTTTCCGCAGTAAAAATCCATGTGTCAATGTGTTTATGAGTCATTACTTTAGTATTTTTCATTACACTTAACTTAATTGGATTGATCAGTATACTCTAGATAATTTACTATCTTTCAGCAAATCAACAGATTGCTATTTGGTAAATCTACAGTAGAAGGTTTTACAAAGCGTTCCGAGCAGTAGTAATTTGATATAAGTATTTGGAGGCATTCATCTTATAGGATTGAAGATAACTAGAGGTAGAATATTGTGGTACTAAGTTTTAAGGGTTGATTATTGGAATATTTTTGAGGCCACTGATTCACCTCCCCTCTTAGTTATTACTAACACAAATATATATACCTTACATGCAAATTAAATTAAGAAATAAATATAAACATTATGTATTCACCCCATTTGTACCTGCAATCTCATGTTGGTGAAGTGCACGCTTCATACATGCTCCTGCTCCATCGTACTCTCCTTTCCCATGTCCACTTTCAAAAAAGTTCCACAAAAACTTAACGTTGCATCTTGCATGTTGTATGGATAGCCAATTAAAGGCTTTGGAAAACTTAAATTGTCCTGTAAAATTATAAATCAAATCAAAACCAATTACAAAAATATGTAAAATATGTAAATCAATATTTAAATACATTGTATGTATGTGCTCTGAATTAGATTAAAAGTAAATAATAACTTAAAAATGAGAATGAAAATCAATTTCAAAATTTATGTACTTACCTAGAAAACCATCAAACCAAATCCAGTGTTGTGAAGCATGTATCTCACGATTCTCAAGATCCTAAAAAAAAATTCTAAAATAATGGGCTGCATAGATCCTATCATGAACCTTATCATCACTGATATAGAAATGAACCTCCTTGATGATAATGTGATCATTACTTTCTACACTATCCAAATCATATTGTGTGTTCTATAGCTCACTTGCACAAATATTGCTACTTGATTAGAATGATAATATTGAGCCTCAATTTGTGATTAAGGGGAAAATGTATAGATCTCAGAGAAATCTACAATTGAAAGAATAGAACCAGGTGGAAAACAATTTTTGGAATCACGATACTATTTAGCTTGCCATTGTGCACCATGACAATGTTTGATATGTGGATAAATCATAGTATGAAATTTTTTCATAAATTCAAGGTAGAGAAATTCAATCTCCTTCAATGCATTTTTTTTCATTCATCTCTTGTCTTAGTTTGGTATGTATCATATTCAAATCTCTTCCACAAAACTGCCATTGTAACATCAATATTCTCAATTTGCCATGGAAATTTTTGTGAATGTCCATATTTAGATTTAGTATCGCCATAGATTTTTAATATGATTGCAAGTATAGATGAAACTCAACATGATTTCAAGAACAAAAAGTTTCACATAACTTATTTATGCATACAAAGAAAGGGAACAATGTCTCAAACATTCTCTGACATATTTTCACATCTAAAAATTCTTGTTTGAACGCTTCAAATAGTTCACTATGTGTTGTATATATAAGATGTTTTGGGTGTTCAATTTTTTTACTGGTCTCTTCATCTTTCATATGTATAGTGTCCCTTCTATTAGAAGAAACATGGGAGTGGCTGGTCCAATATTCAATCATCAGTCCCTTGACATCTTCAGAAATTATGTCTTTTCGAGGAAGTCTACAAATATGTATCCAATTCTTGTCAATGTTATCATCTAGCATATTTTTCATCCTGATATACCTTTGAACATTTCCTCTAGATACATTCATTAATTCAAAAATTTCTTAAAATTGTCTTCTATGTGATAGCCTCTTACTATAAATTGTAGTCATCAAAGCTCTGTGTGCACCACTTAAATCATCTCCTCGACTTGTCTTATTAATAACGTTCAATGCATCTTGAAAATTTTCAACTATTGTATCTTTTACATGACCACCTAAGTTTTTCCTATTATCAACACCCAACAAATCCAAAATAGGAGTCATTTCCTTTTTCCTGAATAACTTGGAAAAAAATGTTCTCTTCCAACCACATGTTTCTTCTCAAAATATTTATCCCGCATTGTTTTTGCAATGCAATTTAATTCTTCTTTCAGGTACAATGTGTTCAGATGAGATTTGATTGAAAGAGAATCCCCATTCATCTCCATCAAATTTTCCATGCCTATTGAAACATGTCTACCTTGACTACTACAAATTTGTTGAGTTTCATCTTCTTGAACATCAATAGGTTCTTCTTCAACATCAAAAAAATCTTCTTGAACATAAACATGTTCCTCTTGATTACGTTTTGTATGACCTTTCCTTTTGGCATCTTTCCTTTTATTGTACTTTTTTTATTCTGGTCCTTTTATTCCCCATTGTACAAAGTATAGAAATTTAATTTCCAAATAACCCCCTTAATAGTCCTTCACAAAAAATGGATTCAATACTCCAAAAAAAGGCTTTAATGCTCCTTAAAAAAAATGCCTTCGAAAAAATCTGCTCCTTCAATTACAATAAATCTAATAAAATAAGATAAAATGATAATTTTTTATTTTTGAAATAAAAAAAAACTTTTACTTATACAAATCTAAGCTGGTGGTCGCTTGGACGCGACCACTCGCAGGTCAGCTGTGTACATGGGGACTTGACCGAGCAGGTTTTGACCGAATAGGACTCGTCTGAAATCCACTCAAACGAGTCCTCTTATGTGGGATGCCATGTGGCAGCCACATCACCAAAAATATGAAAATAGCATAAGTTTTGCCTTCTGCATCTGATTTCTCCATCCAAAATCAACCTGCTGAAAAAATTAAAAAATACCCTTTTGTATGGGTCAGAGTCAGGAATATGGTGATATAACCTTTTTATTATTTTTATTTGAACTACTATATTAAATTTATAAAATACTATAAATAGGTATATTAACCAATGTGAAGTCGTTGATTCAAAAAAGATAAAAAATAGTAAAACATATCAGAAAAATTTAAAAGTTATATGTAACACTAGAGGAGAGAGCCCCCTTCAAGAATATGTAATTGTTTTTTAATTTGTTGTAGATTTGATAGAGGAAATATGGTGGGAGAAAAAAACTATCGATTTCGGGTAAGTTTGACTTTGATTAGTTATAAAAGACAAACTATACATCAAAAACCAATCTTTTTTTTTTTTTTTGCACTGCCTATACATGTCATCTACAACATATTTTTAAATCAAAGAAAAAAAAATTTATTTACATATAGTTTTTTGGTGGGAGGTAGACCCCCTAATTTGCATTATTTTACAACAATTGAAAAGTAGAATTTAAAAATTTAAAAACATATCAATAATTGTTCAATTTTTTTTTTTAATAATAGCCATAAACTTCATCCAATTTTACACATTTCATTAGTTTACATCATCTTCAAATTCCAAACAAAAATCTCACTTTTATCTCGTTAAAGTTGAACAAGTTTGGTGTTGTTAACCTTTTCCTTTATAAAAGTGTGACACAATACTGTGCTTTTACCCATATACATATATACATATATACACATATATGTATATGAGTATGTGTATATATATATATATATATATATATATATATATATATATATATATATATATATATGTTTCCATGGTTCATCTACTAAGTCTATAACAGAAAACCTTTTATAACAATTTCACATCAGTGGAATTCACTTGTGTTAGGAGGTGGTGTGCCAGGTGTTTGATGAATTATCTGTATGGTATAAGTGATTGTTTTAGAATTTCATGACTAGATAAATGTTTGACAAAATACCTCAAAGTAATAAGGTAAATAGGGTGGATACTACAGAGCTACAAAAAACTTGTCTTCTTCATAGCTAAAATGTGTCGGTCAGACTGTATTTAAATATTCTTTTCATTACAAGCATTAATTAAAATCTAACCAATTGATCAATTCAACAATGAAGAGTGAAATGTTGGGATGAACACTATTTGAAATCTTTCTATTAGGAGGCTATATAGGGGGGTCTGAAATATTCGTATCTGCATGTCATTACTGTTGGTTATGGATTGATATTATGAGTTTATGGAAAGAATATTTTAATAGCATACATGGAAGTTGCACTATTATTCTTAAACAAATTATTGCTGAGTGTTCTCTCATCCAGTAATAAGTGAAGGATTCTATTTGAGTCCAACATGTGTGTGTAAGGAAAGAAATAATCATTGTAGCAAATACAGGTCATATCTTTGTATTGTATTTTGTAGAATATGGGTTTTCATTAAAATCTCAACTGTATATTCTACATCTGCATTCATGTTGCAATCATAAAACTCACATGCACATACATATTGAAACTTACACATAATTAGTAGTATATGTGTTCAAATGTTAAAAGTATTTGGACAAATTAGGGTGGCATCTTACACGGGACAAGTATTTTGTGTATATACTATCAAAATTAAAGGGTGGGTGTTCCTTGGGATCACATTGATCCCCAATAGGAACCACATGTCATAGTTATTTGTGTTCAACTTGTTGGTAGTTGGTGTTGGCATTGATGGAAACCTTGCGCTTAATGGAAGTTGTGAGATTGTTTGAAATATGTGTTGTGGTGTTTTCATTGATGTCAATAATATTATTGTGATGTCATCCCTCTACTTTGTGTCATAGTCTTGATATGGTTCTGATAATGGGAGCGATTGTTTAAGATAAGATATGATGATGTTTTGGTAAGTTGTCATAGGATTGATAATGTTGCAGAGATGGTTAATAGTTTATATTATTCTCTATTGTGGATGTCCACTTAGTGTTGATGTATATGCGCTAGCATGTGAGATGATAGTAAAGATATTGTGCTTGGTGATGTGGTTCTAGTATGTTGTTGTTCAATAGGGAGTTGATGTTGTCATTTCTATGAGATGTTTCTTTTCAGTTATAAATTGTTGCCATGTTTATGAAACATGTAATACACCTCTAACCCTAACATGTCTCTAATGTTATTTTTTGGAGTTTAGGGAATGTATCCTCTATTTTTCTCTTGTTGTAGGTGTAAGTATGATTCTGCTTTAGACGTTGATTTTGAGACACTTGTCTAATATTCTCTATTACTTTAATTTGTTTCATAGTCTAGTACTTGATGATGATAAACATATCGATGCTATCATGAATATTGATTATAATTACATTGTATGTATTCATTGATATTAATGATATTTTAGGATCTTCATATATGTGGTTGATATTATGTGCTTACATGATAAATCTATGTGATTAATATTTGTGATATCTACTCTATGACTATGATTAATTTTGAATAAACTAGTTATTAAGACTAACGACCTAAGGGTTGATTGATACTTTGATATTTACATTTTGATTGATATATGAATATTATTCATGTCCTCTCTACTTATTGAAGACTATGATTTCAATATTTCCTTAATGGTTAATGTTTACTATTATTGGACTAACCCATGAGAACATGATGATTATATTTATGTATTCATTGATTTCACATATGATTATATTCTAATGCTCACTATGTTTACCTTACTCATGATGTTTTGGATATATTTTATTGGATGCTTACATGTGTGTTTGTTCATGTCTATGATCTGCCTGTATGTATAGGGACAAAGTCATAGTTACTCACCTGGTGAGATCCACATGATGTCTTAATCCATGTCATTCTCTGCTATATATATATATACACACACTTGTTTGGTGATGCAGGATTGTAGGTACTGGGCATTGAATTCACTTGACTCCATAGGTCTGAGCATGCCCTCAAAATCCTTGGTAGTTGTTGTTACTAGAGATAGTGCCAAGACCCACCTGAGTCTTCCCTTGTCATTGTTTTAGGGATTGATGAGACTCCTGCATGGTTGGTTAGATTGTCAGGATGGTTAAACTTGGTTCACCTCTCCCATTTGTGTATGGTTTCATAATTTCATTGTGGTCCTTATATTCATGTGGTCTTATGATTTGATTTTTCATTTAATTTATTTATCCTTCATGGAATGTTCTTGTTTGACTTTAGTTATGTTATTTTTAGGGAATTATGTTTGGTTAGGAGTTTTGCTTGAATTTCTTGTTGACCGCGTGTTAGGGATTTTTCTTGTATGCATCACAGTGCTTGAAATAACTACTTGAACACCATACCTTCTAATACTGATTCAGAGAAAAGAAAATCCTAATTGCTAAGGACTGGATAAGGTCCTTCTTCATTTTTGAGCTCCACATATACTCAGGCAGGTTTTACCTCTTAAGATTGCTGTTTACACAGTATTTGTTGATGTGGACACTAATTTGCTATGTACCTTTGTTAAACCAACTTATAAATCACCTTGAAAATGACCAAGCATAACCAGATGCAAGATATAACCATACAAACCATGGTTGTCAGCATAACAAGAATCAGTGATACAAGGACTTTCATCCTTCTTCCTTTTCTTGTAGGAGGGATAACCTAATGATTCACTCTCCAAGGAATCACTAAAATGGACACTGTCTTGTTGACATAGGTCCTTAACAAGTTCAGTTTATCTTTTCTTAGTAACAGAGTATTTTGATTGAATTGGTTTTAATATTTTGGAATAACTTAGACAAAGATAGATTATCAGACAATTTTCTGAACCAGTCCCTATCCTTTGGGCTATAGAGTCAGATAAGCTAAGATCTCATAGAAACAAAATACAGTAAACTACCTTACAGCTCACATGCAATTAAGATAGGTTGCCTTACAAATTATCCTGTCACCTCAAAAATATTGTATCAAATCCTTAAACAAAGTAGTATGCTCCTTGAAACTACTCACAAAACATAGTTCTTTCCTTAAAAGAAACTTGCAAGTAATCAGATAGTTACCTAATAACCAGAATGCTTCAGAATACCTTGTAAACTTAACATAAAAGAGCATACGCACAGAATAAAGAGACAACAATGGAAGAGAGTAAAATTGCATCGTATATTATTTATATGATCCAAATTTCCATACATGAAAGATTATACAACTTCAAAGATAGACAGAAACCTAGAACATCCGAATTCTGCAGTATATTATCTCCTTTTCCAAAATGTTCCAACATCAAAGACCCTTTACAATTACAACTCTTTTGCTATATATAGGTTTTTCACCATCTTGGAATCCCTTAAGGATGCAACAAGCTTCGGATGGTCAAAGAAAACCTAACCCTAAAGTTACAAGAGAGACAAAAAGAAAGAGAGAGAAGAAGCGGTGAAAGGAACAAGTCAAAAGATAGAAATATATATTTCTTGTTCTTCTCCCGATCTGGCGATAGTAATCAGATTTGTAGATGGTAGCTGATAGTATTTATGTTGTGTCTGGATAGTTGTGCTCGTCTACTCACCTACATTCTCCTTTTGTAATAACTATCCCTCTTGTCTTGAACAGTGCAGTGCCAAGTGTTCACCTTACTCATCGTCCAAAATTTCTTCTTCAACTACAAGCTTCTTTTTCTTTGGTGTAGTCATAATTGCTCAAGCCTTTACTTCATCATCTGATGGCCACTTGAAGTCCTGAGTACTCTGTACTTGCACCTTTTGCCTGTCCCATCTGGCATCAGTGATGTTTTTGACATCAAGTAGGAACTTATTGATATCAGTCTCTTCTTTGAAGGCCTCATCCAATATTTTATTGAATCCCTCTATATCAACATATGTTCCCAATAGAAATGCCTCTTCACTAGACATCTTGCTGTCAAACTCACTCTTCCAGGCATCTACAGCCTTTACTTGGTCATCATCTCCCTTTAAGGAGGGAATAAACCTATTGAAATCATTTGAAAAGAGGCTCAATTTAATCTCTATCTGGTTTAATTTTCCTTTGAAGAATGAGAGAGCAATATTGTCTCTTTTGATCTCATCTTCAACTTCAGTGACTATTGGGAGAAAATATCATCTTATTGCTTGTAGAGATGAAAATTTCTCAAATAAATTTGCCCTAGTAGACCACTTAGTGGAGTAAGGGTTTAGAATGGCAAGGTACCCCATTACCTCAGTATGCAATACTGACAATTTATTGTATGTATTGACTACAACATCAGTATTGTCTTTTAGAATCTCAATTCTATGTTGTAGTATGCCTTTTAATGCCTTCAAAGCTATTGCATTTCCCTTTTCTTCATCCACCTTTTGTTCCACAGCCTCTTCTGACTTAGGCTTATCTTCAATCTCCATTGGTGGTGGTTGTGCAGGCACATATACCACCTCAGGCTTTGCCTCCAATTCTTCTATTAATGTCTTGATCATGTGATCCCTCTGGTATAGTTGTATGTGGCACATATCTCTGTCCTTAGATAGTGCACTTTTTTCTTCCAACAAAGTACTATACCTCTCAGACAATTTCTTGGTCTTGTCTTCATTCAGTTGAGCCTAGTGTGTCATGATTTGGGAGATTTCTAAGTCCCCTATATTTTGTACAGACCACACCATCTGATTTCCCACCATATTCTCTTGAATATTTACTAACTGGGGCTTCTGGTCTTTTGGGCTTAAACTCCACATTCCAAAAGCCTGAGATTTTGGGCTATACCCAAATCCTTTTATCATGTCTCCTACCTAGACCTCACTTTCCATTTTAAGATCCAGCTGCTTTCTGATTTGGTCTATAATGAAAGCAGATGCTAAATCCCATCCTTCAGCCAATAATATCCCACTTCCTAGTACCATCTTCCTGGCATCCTCTGGCAAGCTATCCTCATTCTTAGGATCATAATTCTGTAAGGCCACTAGGGCTTCATTTGTAATTATTTCTTTCCCATCAACTGTTGATTGGGATCTTATTTGCTCTGTTTTATGCCATCTCAGGAAGTCTTTAAACTCCTCTATTTTTACAAAGCTGTCATCATCTAGAATTATTTGTTGATGAAGCAATCTTTCATCAACACAGGCCCTGAGTGGTATCTCAACTTCATCTTCTAGGTCAGGCCGTTGCTTCTTGCCTTCCCTGATTGCTTTTCTTAGGTGATGGTCATATAACCTAGTGCCAGGTACTAAGGCCTTAGCCTTGTCTTTTTTCTTACTTTGGCCCTCCATTGAAGGCTGCCTTAATTCCAACTTCTGCCTCTTTGCAGCAGGTTCTTCTACATCATCAGGCTAGATTACAACTGTCAGATCTATAATGTGTCCTTCTGCTCCCTGTAACTGTGGAATCTCAGCCATTTTTTGCTCTGAGGCTTGTTGTGGTGAAGGATACATGGGAGGACGTGCATAATCACTAGCATCACCACTATCATACTCTAATTCAGAGTGTTCAGGTGTTTGAGCACCTTTCTTGTCCAGGACTGTATCCAGTTGCTCTACAAGCACATAGTAGTTATCTATCATGGCCTTGATCCTATCAAAATATGGGAGGTTAGGGTAAAAACCCACAAAGGACAACCCATTTATTTTTATCTGTTTCTCTAGCTTTAGCAACTCCTGGATTCTCAGTCTTCTTATGTGGATGTCATCTTCATCCAGGATGTTCCTTGTTGCATCTTCTTCTATGCATTCATAGTGAACATTGGTATTAGGGATGGTAGGAGTATACAGCTTCCTAACCCCTGCCATGAAGCCCTCTGGATCAATGTATCTATAAGGGGATACCCCCATTCTATACTTTTCCAACCATTGACCCACTTCATCAATAGCATTCTTGCCAATTGTAAAGTTGGAAATTTTGAACTGCTTAGGGGTAATAGTTCCCTTTTTGTGCAATGCAAAGTGCTCATTATCTGTTAACATCAACGGCCATATGAATTATATTGCAGCTACTCTTGTAGGCACATGATATGGTAATAGATGAGGTGGGTGAATACACCCATATACCTTGATAATGGTATAATTCTCCTCCAAGAAGAAGTCACCCCAATTATGATTTCTAGACCAATTTTCTTTATAATTATAGGGCCTGAGCAGTTGTATAACCTTCAAAGGGACTCTAGTCCTGCTTGTTCCCAGACTCTATACAATTGGATACACAATCCAATTCTAGAAAGCATAGTAGTCACACTCCCTAGAAGTGTAATTCCAAACCCTGACCCAAAAATGGATAGGATTTGGTGCTGTTTGATAGAATCTCTGAGGAGTTAGATTATGAACATCCATGATTACAAAATTGAAGTATAAGAGGAGGTGCATTAGGACTGAATAATGCAAAAATTTAGGCTCCTTCTCCTTGGGGTTCTTTAATCTTTTTTGGGTTGCAATGAAACCCTCATGCATTTCATCAATTATGTGCTATATGTAATCATACTTAGTGCTTGAATGCACCTCTCTCAAGTCTAGTACCATCATTAAGATGCCAGTATTGATTTTCTCTACATCTCCATCTATCCCTAGCACTCTACATAGGGCATAAGCATTGTACTTAATGTAGAAGTGTAGATCCTTATAAGAATATGGATTAGGCTCTTTCATAGGATCTAAGTAATTTCTCACTTCTTTTAACATGTGTTTCTTCAATAAGCCTTTAGCAATACCAGGCTTGGAAC
>MU227513.1:4245221-4255761 GCA_018584345.1 Thuja plicata
TATATATATGTACATATATATATATATATATATATATATACATCTATACATATATATATATATATATGTACATATATATATATATATATTTGTATTCAACACTTTGTAGGATGTCATTAGCTGATTGGAACATGTGATCGTGGAAAGTGTTAGAGTGTTTACGAATATAAATGTACATTTTCTATGATAGATGTATGAGGTATTTTAGGATAAGATTTAAAGTAAATAATGGAGGATATTAAAATGTATATTAATTGTTGTAATCTCACTATCTATTATGAAGTAGGATAGGATATTGGTAGACCATCCGGTGATTGTTACGTCTGAGTTGAAATATTCTGTTAATTTAACTTGATCACTTAAAGGAGTTTCTGTAATGGAGGCCAATAGTATGAAAGTTTACTTCTGCTTATACTCTTAACAAGGAAATTAAGGATGACGAATAAAGTTTTCGATTATGGTAAAAAAAGTTTTTGAAGGGAACTGTAACCCTTTATATCAGAAGTAAAAGAGGAAAATTAAGAACAACCCCAAAAGAGACAGCTGGGGGATAAAGAGAAAGGCATTACAGAACCCCCCAACATAGAATACCAGCAAAACACAACCAAAAGACTAAAAAATAATGACAAGCCAAGGAAACCACCAGACTAATTCATATTTTTAATGAATTTGTCAGTTTCATCCTCCAACAACTCATATTGCTGAATAGACTCCCTGAGATTCATGATCTGCTTGGTATTGTCCATCTTATTATTTCTGGTACTAGTCCTAGCCCTAGAGACTGAACCAGTAGAGCTGGCCCCTTTATCTCCATCATCCTCAATTTTGATAATAGGGCTGGTATTGCTTTCCAGTATCGCCAAGAGAGAACACAAGTTCTAAGTGGTAACTTTCATACCTTCAAAGTTCTATTTCATGAATCTATTAAGAGTTTCCTCAATACCCTAAATGTGGGTGGAAGTAGTTTGTAAGTGGTAATTAACCACAAAATTGATTCTGAGTTCCAATTACTCCATCAACACCTTGTCATCCCTAGAAACATAACCACCAGTGCCCTTGACAAAGGGGTCCATGTTCTTGGCCATCATCAGGGAAATTTTATCCACTCTTTCCTCTAGCTCAGAGTACTTGAGGTTAATATCTTTGATCTCTTCATAGAGCCAAGTATTCATCTGCATATCCATATCAATACGATCCTTGGCTTCCTGGATAAAACCTTTCTCCACATTTTTCTCCTCGGTCTCCACCTGGTATTTTGTAGACTCCTCTTTTTCTTCACCAATCTTGTCTTTCTTAAACTCAAATTTTTCCTCTTCTTTCCCAGAATTAGCTGACATCAGAGTGTCATAAATTATCACTGAGTCCTCATAGTCCACAAGTATAGGGGAAGTGGGAAAATTCTATTCCAAATTTCCACATACAGGATGACCCAGAGCCGTAATCATCAGTTTCTAAGCAACATTAGGCATAAGGACCTCCTCAGCCATATTAGGGACCGGTTTATCCGGCTCTTTACTTTCCTCAATATCCCCCTTAATAATCTCCTCCTCTAAATAATTATTGTAATCATGGTCCTCTGTATCTATATCACTAGAATTACCATTGGTGGTTTCATCACTTTCCATTTCTGAGGACTCCTCCATAGCTTCCTCATTAGAATCTAGCTCAATAATTTCTTGGTGAGATGAATCACTTTTATCCTTATCCCTCTACAACCCTTCAGCTTCATCCTCAGTATCCATCCCAGTCTCCTCAATAAGAATTTATACCGCTTCAGCCTTATCAATTTTGGGGTTTTATTTTAGCTTCTTCATTTTAGGGCTTTTCTCATTCATAAGAATTATTTTTCCTTTCTTGTCTTTCTCCTTCATAGACACCAGAGTAGAATCCCATAGCTTAAATTTTACATGGTCATAGATAAGAAGAATTAACCCATCATGCAAAATGGGCTTATCTAGGATTTTCCTTTTCTCCATGATACTCGAACCCAAAGATTTCAGAAGTAGAAAATGAAAAGAAAATTTCCTACGATATCTAAAATGATTGACCAACATAAAATGGAAATTGTAGACTCTAGTGTAATGCCCTTCCAAGGTAAAGTAATGCATTAAAGCCTTGAGAAGTTTGGCCCAGAGCATTTTCATATTTTTACACAAATAGAAGTCACCTTAGTATTTTAAGCTAGACACATTAAGACCAGTGATATCAACAATAATATTTTTAGTGACACAACCCCTATAGTATTTTAAGCTAGACAAATTAAGACCAATAATATCAACAATAAGCTTTTCAGTGATAGAGAAATTTTTTCCACACAGAGTCAGCTTACCATTATCCCAGCTATCGGTGAATTCCTTTGAAATGTATTTATCATAGCCATGAAGCCTCTCCATATAAGACCTAACTACACCTTCTTTGAGATTCTTCCACACTTTGTTCTCCTTCTTCAATTTGCACACATTGGGTTCCTCTCTCTTAAGCTTTCCTCCCATAGTCTCAGAATTTAAAATGCAGTTATCTATCACAAAGAAAATCACACTTCAAAAAACCCAAAGTGAGATACAAAAAATAGTAAAAGTTATGATCACAACACCTTTAGTAGGCTTTAAAAAAGCCAAAAATTTATATTTCTCACACTCACAATAATTACTTTCCTGTTCCTCGAGCATGGGAAACACCTTCGTGTTGCCTTTTAACAAATTATCTTTCCATATCATCATTAATGCTAATTATAGTAGGATGTTGGTGGATCTGGTCATAATTTAGATGACTTTAAATTTCTTTGTTTAATCCTTGTTCTCCATGCCAGATGTTGATGTCATCACATCAGACCCCCAAGTTGGCAAAGCTGTCAACCACGACATTCATTTCCCAGAATGCGTGGGTGACATGGGTCACCTCAAATCTACTTAAAAGCAACTTAATTTGATCAATGATGTGACATATACTCCGTAAAGGTTTATAATTACCTTTAATACAATTAATGATATTCATGGAATTACCTTCAAGCCATAGTTTAGTACAATTTTTATTTTCATGATCTTACAAACGTGGAGAGAGACCATTGCTTCAACCATGTGAATAGTGTGGATACTAATGGGAAGAGAAAAAAATACTATATGTCTTCCATAATTGTTCCTAACAATGCCACCACAATCCGCCAAACCAGGGTTACCTTTAGCCGCACCATCAAAGTTGGCCTTATGCCAGCCAGCTGTGGGGTAAAACCATACATCACCATCACATTTTATTTCCATAGGTTTAGAAATTGAGGATAAATTCCAATGACATAGCACACTCTTATCTTGAATTCCTTCCACTAAAGAAGGGCAATGATCACAGAAACATGAATGTTATCAACAATATTTATGATGATCTTAGATCCAAAAACCCGGGGATTAGAAAGGTCATCTCTAAAAATGTGATTGTTCCTTTCATTCCATAAAACCCAAATAAGATGAGGAATAGTTAATTTCCATAGAAGTCTCCCCAAACAATTATAAAATAGTGAAAACCACTCAGACACAATCTTTAATGGTATTTGGGATAATCCAAGAGACATTCCAATTTTGCAGCACTATCAACCACACTTCCCTAGAGAAGGGGCAATGCAAAATAAAATGGGTAGATGTTTCAGCCTCTTGAAAACACATGTAACATCTATTAGGAAGAAAAAACCATATTTTTTCAAGGTTTTCAGTAGTAAACACCTTATCCTAGACAATTTTTTTTTGTCGCCAAGGCACTTGATTGCCAGGTTTTCACCAAGGTAACATTTTGTATTTTTTGGATATGTAGATAGGATCCTTAACCATAGAGACCTCAAGGGTAGAACCTATTGAGGTTCATGTTGTTGATGTATCCAGGGATCTGATCTCCTTCTAGTGTTTCTAGGATGAATGCCCCACTCTGAGTAGAGCTGACAAATGACAAATGGTCCCAGCCAGTTTGGCTCAAACTTTTCGGGTTTGACTTGCTCTGCTTGATTCTTCTGATTTTCCATGAGGACAAGGTCTCCTACCTCAAATTTTCATGGCTTCACCTTTTTATGATAGTTTCTTCTAAGGTGATTTTGATAACCTTGTAAGTGGTCAAAGGCATGTTGTCTTCTTTCATCTAGTAACTCTAGTTCACTGAGCCTTGGTACTTTGTAGTCTTCATCTGTGATCAGGTTCTTCAATGATATTCTTAGGGATGGGATTTCCACTTTGAGGGGTAATACCACCTCTGATCCATAGGCTAGGGAGAAAGGAGTGGCTCCTGTAGGTGTTCTCACACTAGTTCTGTATGCCCAGAATACGAGACTAAGTTGTAAATGCCAATCTCGCTCTGATTCGTTCACTATTTTCTTCAAGATTTTCAAGATTATTTTGTTTGTGGCTTCGGCTTGGCCATTACCTTAAGGATAGTTAAAGGAAGAGAACCCTTATTTGATATGGAACTATTCACATAGCTCTTCAACATCCTTGTTCTGGAAAGGTGTACCATGATCTGTCAGGATTGTTTGAGGGATCCCGTATCGATAGATAATGTGGTTAAGTATGAACATTGCTATTAACTTTCCAGTGATGTATGTGAGGGGAATTTCTTCCACCCACTTGGTGAAGTACTCTATTTCTGCTATGATGTATTTGTTTCCATTTGCTGAAGAAGGTGTTATTTTGCCCACTAGGTCAAATCCCCACATGGAAAATGGCAATGGTGATGTGATAGGATTTAGTTCTTAGGCTGGTGCATGGATGAGGTCTCCATGAATCTGACACTATCTACACCTTTGTACATGTTTTTGTGCATCTATCTTTATTGTGGGCCAATAGTATCCCATGCGGATGATCTTCTTAGCTAAGCTATTGCCACCTCTGTGGGTTCCACAAATTCCTTCATGTACCTCGTACAAAGCTTTCTGGGATTCCATGGAAGTGAGACATCATATAAGTGTTCCATCTAGAATTCATCTATATAAAGTAGTTGAGAGGATGGTATACCTAGAGGCTTGGTGGATGAAGGACTTTCTATGGTTCCTAGACAAGTTGGGAGGTAAGACACTATTTTGGAGATAGTTATAGACATCTTGGTACCAGGGGGATTTAGGACCAACAAGGACACATACTGATTCTATGATAGATGCCTGATGTGATGGCACCAAGAGTTGCTCCACTAGAAATTGGAATCTTGTTTCGTTGCCTGGCATATCAATCAGTGATGCTATTGTAGCCATTGCATCTGCAACTTTGTTTTGTGCTCGTGGGACTTGTTTGAAGAAGATTTAATTGAACTTGGTGCATAGTCTTTCCATCTGTGCTTTATATGGTATGAGTTTCTCATCTTTGGTCATATAATAATTATTGACTTGACTAATGATCAACTGCGAGTCTCCAAAGACCTTTAGGTTCTTGATTCTCCATTGAATTGCTACCTTTAGACCGATGACCAGTGCTTCATATTCTGCTATGTTGTTGGTGCATGGGAAGTTGAGTCTGAAAGACTTTGGAATTTTATAATGATCTAGAGTGATAAGCACTATCCCTACCCCTACACAATGGTTTGTACATGATCCATCAAAATAAAGTTGCCATAATTCGATCGCCAGTTGTAGTGTCATGATAGATTCATCAGGAAAGTCAGAAATAATAGGCTGATGGTCCTTGATTGGTGCCTCTGCTAGCTGATCTGTGATCACTTGTCCTTTGATGGTCTTTTTGTCTATGTACTCAATGTCAAACTCACTTAAGATCATTACCCACTTTTCCAGTTATCCAGTGAGCACTGCTTTGCTTAAGAGATACTTTAAAGGATCAATATGTGTGATCAAATTTGTTTGGTGACTCAACATATAATGTCTCAGCTTATGGGAGGCAAAGACAACTACAAGGCATGAATTTTAAATTGGTGTATAGTTTATCTCATTTCCAACCAATTTCTTTCTTAGATAGTAGATAGCCCTCTCTTTACCTACATCATCATGTTGTGCCAAGAGTACACCTAACGCTAACTCTGTCGCTGAGATATATAGAAGCAATGGTCTACCTTGGACTAGTGGTACCATATAGGAGACTTGAGAAGGTAGTCTTTGAATATTTGAAATGCCTATTTGCATTTCTCTATCCATATGAATTTGATGTCTTTGTGCAATAGATGTTGGAATGGGTGGCACTTGTCTGCTAGCTGAGCTATGAATTGCCTGATTGATTGGAGCCTTCCTTGTAACCCTCTTAGTTGTCTCAGGTTCGCTGGTGGAGGCATGTCTAAGATTGGTTTGAATTTTTCTAGGTCCACTTAGATTCCTCTATGTGACACTATGAACCCCAGTAATTTTCTTTTTGTGACACCGAATGCACATTTCTTTTGGTTTAGATGGACTTTGAATTCCTACATTTTGTCAAAGATTGGTCCCAAAACTTGTAGATGATCCTTTCAAAGTATTGACTTGGCTAGTATGTTGTCCACATATTCTTCCATTGTTTTGTGGATGAGATCATGAAATATAGTTGTCATAGCCCTTTGATATTCCATTACGGCATTCTTTAGACCAAACGACATGACATTCCAACAATAGGTCCCCCAAGGACATGTGAAAGCTATTTTTTGTTGGTCCTTTGGTGCAATCCTTATTTGATTGTACCTTGAAAAGCCATCCATAAGTGATAGTGTTTGATGTCCGGTAGTTAGATCTACTATCATATCTATGTTGGGTAAAGGAAAGTCATCTTTGGGACAAGCTATGTTGAGATCCCTGAAGTCTGTGCAAATACGTATCTGACCACTGTGCTTTGTAACTGGTACCAAGTTAGATATCCAATCCGTGTATGGTATAGATCTTATGAATTTAGCATCCAGGAGCTTTTTCAACTCTGCTTTGACTAGCAATGCAACATGGGGATGCATCTTTCTTAGCTTCTGCTTGACAGATTTGGCATTGGGTAGCAACGAGAGATGATGTAGTACTAGCTCTGGATCCAACCCTGGCATATCTGAGTAGGACCATGTGAAATTGATCATTCTTTCCTTGAAGAAACAAATAAAATATTCTCTCTCCTTTGGAGTGAGTGATTTCTCCAAGTATATGTTCTTTGAGTTCTTGTCTTCTCCCAAATTGACTTCCTCTGTTTCTTCTGCTAGTAATGCTGATTTCTCCTCTGTCAAGGGGAGGAGTTCCTTCTTTCCATGTTCTATCACCTCAGTGAGGTTTTTGCTAGAAGATACGTCTTCTTTTATCTTTTTATCATTCTTTTTTTCTTTTTGCTTTTGTGGACTGGAAAGAGGAGCTTCCTCCCCAAACTATGCCGCTCTGTTGAGGTTAATGGAGAAATGTGCCTTGTGGTCTCCTGATGGAATGCCTTCCCTAAGTCCCATGAAATAAGCTATAGCCTCATCATTCTTGAAGACATCTAAATCAAGTGGTCCTTGTTGATCCCACTCTATAAGCTTAGAGTGTACAAGATATATACTTTCATGGTTGTTTGGCTCTGGTTGACTGAAAGGGACTGCAGATATGGTTCCTACAAAACTAGACTATGATGTGGATGCACCACTTGATGTCTGATAAATGATATGCTTGTCTATGCAAGGTTGTTCGATAATGGTCAGTTGGTCAAATAAGTCTTCTAGATTTATGATAGTGTTTGACTAAGGGGAATAATATGGGATCGACGGTTCAGAGTCATGAAGGGATCTCCACTCATACTTGTGGGAGTCAGTCTCAATAGAACTCTCATCCAATGTCTCACTTCCTTGGTTATCATCGATTGCTATGTGGAGGTCTATTCGGGTTTGTGTAGTTCCCTCTTCGGTGGGAAACAACTATGCTAGTATGTTTCTTATCAAGACATGTTCTGTGTTGTACCCCTGGTGCATCTCTACTATTTTTTCTTGATTGAATTGAATGTCTTGGATCACATGACTAGTGCTTTGTTGTCCATAGCCCAACCCTCTCATGTTTCTCTGGATTGGTGGGAGAGGCAATTCCATTATGCCTTGTTGTCTTGCCCCCAGCCCGATTGTACCATCATACCCAAATCTTTGTATCATTGTATAACCATTACCATAGTTTGACAGGGGTAGTGGTTGTCAGATTGTCTCTGGTGGGTCCTGGTATAACCAGGTATTGATGTCTTGTTCAAAAGGCTTTTCTTCCACTATGTCTCCCCATCGGACAAAGGTTGTGGGTGGACATCTAAATAGAATAGGTTGTGGAGTTTCTGTTGCAATAATAGGTTGTGGCATGCCATAAGTTCTTGGGCTTTGAGGCATGTGTGTGATGGTAAAAGCTTCTTCATATCTGTATTCACCATAGCCCTTGTCTGTGATGGATATCTTGCCTGCTTTCTGTGTGACATATTTAAGATTTGAATCTGAAGAGGAGGGAATAATTGCATCCTAGTTAATGACTATCTTTCTTGCTATCCATGTGACATCCTTGGGATTCAAATCTGAAGAGGATGGGATGCTTGTATCTTGGTTTGACAGTACCTCATTATCAGTGCTGATTTGGACCGCATTACAATATTGGAAAGGATTGGGATCTCCCTCTACAATGATCTCCTCTCCTTGGTGTGGGAACTTAATGCATTGATGGTATGTCAAAGGTACAGCTTGCATTTCATGTATCCAAGGTCTCCCTAGTAGCATGTTGTATCCCAACTCAAGGTCTAAAATTTGGAAGGGAGTTTTTTTGACCACAGGACCAATACAAATAGGTAAAATGATAATACCTTTAGAGGACCTTTCCTCTTCATCATAAGCTCTAATATTTATCCTCCTTATGACATCAATGCTTGATTTTGAATAGCCCAATTTCTTGATTAACTTTAGAGTATGTATGTTTAACCCATCTCCACCATCAACAAGGACCCTATAGATAGTGCTTTTTTGGAAAATTAAGTGCAAAGGATCATTATGCAAGGGTTTATGCGGTGACACATCACGGTCTTTGAATGTGGCATGTTTTTTAGAAGCTATATGGTTGACCATGATTTGGAAGCTCTCAGGTGTTATGTCCCTTGGGACAGTTTCATTCTGAAGGGCTTGGTCAAGTTCTAGTTTATGTTGTGGAGATATGCGCAATAGGTCAAACATGGAGATCTGGGTAGGTGTGCGCTTTAGCTGGTCCACTATTCTTGTTTGTGGATCTAAGTTTTCTATAGGATTGGCCGGTATAGTAGACAAGGATGGTACTCCTTGTAAGATGACTCTGGCACAACGCATTGTTACAGCACACTTGTTACCTTGGTCTTTGATGGTGATTGTAGCCACATGGCTATCTGAAGGATTGAGGCAATTGATAACATTATCACTATTGGCATACATATAGTTAACTTTTTTGCTTGTCCACCAGACCCGGAAGCTTTTCCCTTGTTGTGAACATGAAAGGTATCATTGAAAATAGTGTGATCTATTGTACCTTTTGTTTCGGTATTCATCACAGTGATGACCCCTGTGTCAATTAGATCTTGGATAGCGTGTTTCAATCGGTAACAGTTAGCCATTTTGTGCCCTTTCACCCGATGAAATTCACAATAATCTTTGTCATTATACCACCTCGGTTTGTTTTCATCTTGTTCAAAGTCCCTTATTTCTAGGAGAGTGATAGTGTTTGATTGTATCAACTTGCGTAAAGATGATTCTATCGGCTCTCCCAATGGTGTGAAATCTCATTGGTTGAATTGAAACCGTGGTTTGCATTGATTCTATTGTTGACCATTTGACACAGCGACCGCTTGTATAGGAGGAGGTTGGTTTTGGGTGTATGTTTGTTGAGAGGGCCCTGTGGGTTCTTGGTTGGCCACAGGTGCACCTTGCAGTGACACCTTGGGTTGTGCATAGTTGTCTATCTTCACATCAATGACACCATCATTAGTGACATTCTTGTTTTTGTTCCACCACTTAGCTTTGTCCATTGCATTCTTATTCATATTTGTTTGTGTGGGATCTGCAAGGATTCCTCATTTGACTAAGTTCTTCTCACAATGAACTCCTCTTTCGATGAGTTGTGTGAAGTTCAGAGCTAATTGTAACTCTATTGTGAATGACATGTCTAGAATTAGATTGTCAACAAACATGACTATTAAGTCTTGTTCGGGCACATCATATGTTATGCGGTTTTCCGTATTCCTTTATCTCTGTAGGAATTTCACAAAAGACTCTCCATCCTTTTTTTTGATATCACAAAGGTCCTTGATGCTGACCTTGCACTCGATGTTATGATGGAAGTGAGCTATGAAAATTTTAGCCAGTTCACTCCAAGACTGAATGCCATGAGGTAAATGTGAGAACCATTCCATTACTGGTCTAGCCAAGCTTTGTGGGGATAGTCACATTAGATATGTCTCATCATGGGCAACTTTGATGCAACTAGCAAAAAAATCTTGAATACGTTAGATAGGGTTGGTACTGCCCCTATATTTTTTGAATTTCAGTACCGAGAAGTGATTTGGGAATGGAGACATGTGAAGAGAATGGTCAAAGGGGTATGGGTATAAATCCTCTGTGGTATAGGATTTAGTTTGCCCCTGATTTTTCATATCCATCATTTGGGTTTGAA
>MU227513.1:4267879-4280907 GCA_018584345.1 Thuja plicata
GAATTCTTTTTGATTTAGAATTGCTTTATTGAATGAAATTAAATTAATTTAATTGGAAGAATTTAATTAGTAAGTTTAAATATTTGAATTTAAACTATGGGAAATTGAATTTAATTAATTAATTAATTATAATGAATCAATTAAGGTTAATTAATTAAATAAAATTAATTATTTAATTAATTTTGGGAATTTGATTAGATGATTTGGGGAATAATTTTTAGGAAAATAGATGATTAATTAATGATTAAAAAACCATTAATTAATAGATGAAAATTAGTGTTTTTAATGTAAAGTCGCAAGCCTATCCATTTTTGGGTGTCTACAACAACCAATAGATATGTTAATCTTAGGGGTGAGAGAAGAAGTCCAAACCTTATTCCAAAAGGGAGAAGAGTGTTGGATGGAAGAGAAGGAATAAGTTGAGGACACTGAGAAACAATCGTTCGGATTAGAAGAGCAGAAAATCTGATCTTGACAAAACTCATTAACAACCTAGGGGACTAGATCCATTTCAATAGCTCTCAGCACTGGGTTAATACAATTGAGTCTAATTGAATTTTTATCCCTCCAATAGTCCAATACCATTCTTCCATACCTTCTAATACAGATAATAACAAGTTGAGAAAATTCAGGGAACTAGATAAGCGGTTTCTCCTTGAGCCAAGGATCCTCCCAGAACATAATTCTAATGTCATTGCCTAACCTCCAATGATCACCCTTCACAACAAGGGATTTATCCCTTAAGATTCTATTCTAGATGAAGGATCCATGCACTATAGTAGATGAAGAGAAGAAATCACCTAAAATAGGAGTAGAAAAGAGATATTTAGATTTCAAGATTATGTTCCATTGCTTTTCTTCATAAAAAATTCTCCAGATCTATTTAGCCAATAACACGTGGGTAACTTATCTAATTCTTCTAATGCCTACACCCCCAAATTTTATAGGTCTACAAAAATTATCCCAGGCCATAAAATGAAGATGATTCTTTTCCTCAGTTCCCGACCACAAGAATATTTTCTATAATTTCTCAATGGTATCATCATAATTGGAGGGTATGCGAATCAAGCTGAGGGCATACACAGGGAGATTTTGGAGAGTTGGTTTAAGTAACAAAATATTCCCAGCTTGGGTGAGGAGGGATCCTTTCAAACCAACAAGTTTATGATTGAATCTTTCAATGATGCTATTCCAAAAATATTCCATAGGTTTTAACCCTAGCGGAAGCCCCAGGTAATTAGAGGGGAAGAGAAAAATATTACACCCTAGAATGACTACCATTTTTTTCTATCTGAGAGGGGGAGTAATAACAAAAAACAAAGAAATTTTCTCCTAGTTGATGAGCTGACCAGTGGCATTAGAATAAATATTGAGGGCCTGCTTAATATTTCTAGCTTCCTTGATAGAAGAGGTACCCATGAGAACAGTATCATCCAAAAACTTCTCATGGGAGTAGGACTGATTTCTTGAGGAAGGATGAAGGACTTGCAACAAACCTTGTTGAACAAAGTTAGAAAACAATCTCCCTAGGCTTTCAGCCAGAATGAAAAAGACAATTGGGGAAATAGGATCCCCTTTGCGAAGACCTCTTGAGGGTGAGGATAAATTTTAAGAAGAATCATTCACCATGAAAGAGATAGAGGGAATTGAAATCAATTGGTGAATCAGATGAATGGTTTTCCCATTAAAACCAAAAGCGGTAAGAATTTTGCATAGGAAGGCCCAGTCCACCCTATCATAAGATTTAGATAGGTCAACTTTCATAAGGAAACCTTGCTTCTGAGATGCCTCCAGCGAATGTATATTTTCATGGACAACATTTATAGGGTCCAAAATCTGTCTCCCTGACACAAAACCATTCTGCTGGGGGGAAATAATAGTGGGAAGGATCAAAAGAATTGTGAGTGTGAGGAATTTTGAAATCATCTTATAAAAAGAATTACACAAGATGATAGGTCTGAAACTATCCTTCGAGTCAGCGCCACATTTTTTGGGGATAAGGAAAAATAAGGTGGAATTAGCTTCTTTCAACATGGATCCTACCCCAAAGAATTCTTTAATTGAAACCAAGACATCCTTCTCTACTAGGGACCAAAAAGTTTGAAAAAAGAAAGCAGGGAAACCATCAGGCCCTGGAAACTTTTCGCCTTCCAACAAAAATACATTATCTTTAATCTGTTTATTAAAATGGATCCTACAACACATATCATTATAATCATTTTCAATAAGAATAGGGATGGCTTCTAATAGCAAATGTTGATTATCCAAAGAGAGAGAGAGAGAGAGAGAGAGGGATTAACTGAAAGAAGGGTCAAAAAGTAGTCCTTCATTTCCTTCTTGATGTCCTCTTACTTCTCCAGCTTACCCTGATTGTTGGAAAGCAAGTCAATTCTATTGATGGATTTATGTTTTTGTGTAGTCATATGAAAGAAGTGAGTATTTTTATCCCCAAATTTTAATCAGAGAGCCTTAGATCTTTTCCTCAAAAAAAGTTCTTACTTGGATACAATATTGTGATACTCAGCATGGATCTTATTTTCCTTAACTTTATTTTCCTTAGACAATCCCTCCTACTGAGTAATATCCTGAAGATCCTTGAGCTCAAACGAGATAATAATTTTAGACTTGAAAATGTCTCCAAAAACCTCTTTATTCCAAGTTCTGACTTTATTTTTAATTCTCTTAAGTTTTTTAACAACCCTGAACATAGCCTTCCCCTCTACAAAGACATCCCACCATTCAAGAATATTCCTTTCTAGCTCCTGGTTTTGCAGCCACATACTTTCAAATCTGAAGGGGGTATTCCTTTTACCAAAGATAGGGTTCGCCTACAAAGAGAGGGGAATCATCAAAACCAATACGATGCAGGGCTAACAACAAGTAAGTAAAGTTAAGGAGCCAATCTGTTGAGATAAGATTCCAATAAATTTTAACTTGGATCAGACCATCTGCAACTCTTCTTTTAGTCCAATTAAAGTTACCTCCTTTGAGCTCTAAGTCCATTAATGATTGATTGTTTATGAACTCCATAAGAGCTAGACTACTATCACTCTGAGAAAGGACCCCACCATATTTTACAGAGTCACAAAGGGGGGTATTGAAATCTCCTACAACCATCCAACTATCATTTTTAAAATCACATCTCTCAACTTCCAAGAATTTCCAAAACTTGTTCCCACCACTCTTGGAATTAGGTGCATAGATATTAGAGAGAACCCAGCTAAAACCATCTCTAACATGACTAAATATTAAAGAGGTAATATTTCCTTTAGACTTTAAAACTCATCCTTTAATAGTTTTTATGTTCTAGAAAGAGGCCATGCCTCTAGAGGCTCCTTTAGAGCTACAACCAACTACACCATAATTATTAACACTTTTATTTTTTCAATTTTATCTCTAGCCATTTTAGTTTCTTGTATGAGGATAATATCTAGCTTATGATCTCTAACAAAATTTCTAAGTCTTTTTTGTGGGGGCTATTTAATCCCCTAATATTCCAGGAAATGATTTTCAATTCTTACCTTGTGAGCAGATATCCTAGATGGTATGTTGGCGCCCATCCATAATGCTTTGTCTAATTTCCTATTCTCTAGTAAATTTATTCGGTCTTCTACCCCTCATAGATTTAGGCATTCCAACATCCACTTTCGTGGCTCTGGTGATGACCCCTCCTAGAGGAATCCCTAAATTCTAGTCAGCTTTACCTTCCTATTTCTTTTTATTGTGAATCACCTGAGTCCAAATGTCCTATACACTTTAAAAAAAATATTTGACTCATCCAATGCATCTCCCCATCTTTTCTTAACTTGAGACATTTCAGGCATCAAATCCCTTTCCATATTTCTTTCTCCAGTATTGACTTGATTATTATCCTCTTCTAGCACTGAGTCTGCCACTCTAGATCCAAGATCACTATCTCCTACCTAGGGGATGATGGGGGGAATATCCCAATTTCACCTTCCCCCAAACAACCTTCCTGATCTCTATGATATGTTGCCCCATTTTCCTTATCACTTTCATTAATTATTGTAGAGAGAGCTTCCTCCAAAACATGGAAAATCACAGGAGGATCACCCATAATCAAATCAGGATGGAGTGTGTCTGGATAGATTCCTATAGCACAACATCCAAAAAAAAATCTCTCTTCATTACAAGACTTTATAGAAGGGCATGCTAAGGATACAACTAGTTTTTTTTCTTTCCACACCTTTTTGGGTTCTTTCTTAGGGGGTGACATCAATTTCTAGATTTTTAGGGGGCATTCTTTTTCCCTATGTCTAGATTTCTTAGAGGTAAAATAGGAAAAGGGTAAGGATTCACATTCTACTAGTTGGATCCACTTTCCTAGCTTTGACATAATATTGATGCTTTGAGGGAGATCAACTGTCTGAATAATATCCACACAAATCCTAGCATAGACCCGTCTTGACCTAGAGGCTGTCATAGGGTCTATGGTGAGGAGACCCCCAAAATAATTCACAAGACTAGCTAGAAAATTTTCATGCCAAAATTTAGTGGGAGAACCAGGAATCTAACCGACACCAGGGCAGACACAAAAAAATTTGAGTCATTGATTTCCAAATTAGGAGCCCATTTCCAGAGTTCCAAGGAAAACCTGCCAACCATCCAAGGGACTCCACACAAAATCTTGGACATATCTTCACTATTAGTAAATTCAAAGGAAAAAAATCCTTTGGCCATTGCTGCAATATCAACTTGCCCTTTAAAGATCCATTTTTTCTAGGAAAATTGTCTAACCACTTCAATATTGGGTCTTCCCCCAACAAAATTTCCAATCAAAGTCATCTCCATTGAAGAGATCAAAAAATCAATCAGAGGGTCTAGGATAAAGATTGGAAATTCTCCCTTGGAAGGGTTGGATACAATATTCACTTTTGGGAATGAAGATTTTTCCATCGGTTTAAATCCAAATAAGGAAGACCACTTACCTCTACTCTTAGTCTTTTTCTCAGTTAGAGGGGGAGATACCTTCTTAGAAGTCTCTTTTTCCAGTAGAGGCCCTCCATTCCTAGGGAAAATATCATCTCTTTTACTCTCATAATCATCAACCTTGGTTGACCTCTGACCATTCTGATAAGGAATTAGTGACCCCTCCCCAAGTGGAGCCCCTCCATCACTATTGACCAGAGGCTCACAAATCCCATCTGTAACTGCACCATCAGAAGAAATGCCATTGCCAAGCCTGCCATCTGAAATTGAATCTTCTTTCCCACCTGAGGGATCCTCACTCCTGCCCAATGAACAAATACAGTTATGTTCATTAGAACAATGTCGTTATTCGATAGTAACTAAATATGTTAGTGAAAGATACAATGATTGGCTTAAATTATTTATGTTATAGATGTTGAAGAAATAAATATATTAGGAACATCCATGTTGGAACCTTAAAATGAAATTAATGAATGATATTTTATTCTTATATTATATTTTTATTTCCAAATATTGAGTAGTTAGTTATATTTGAGTTCTTTCTATTAGTAGCGACATTAGGAAATCTTGAGAGGTCTTAAGCTAAGAAAGTTTATTATTGCATTCATGAAATGTATAATTAGGAGATGCATTATTACTTTTGTTTTAGCTTGTGTATTGTATGAATGAATAAGATACTAATTAAAATTTACTAATGCACTTATGTTTGAAGAGTTTTCAAGTGTATACAAAAACTTATTGCATCATTCTTTGGGTTAGAATAGTGTTTCCTCTCGGGTTTCCTAGAGGGGTGTTACAAATCATAAGGTTGGATGTTAGCTTTATTTAGTGTTTAAAATGATTGGTTAAAGATAAAATATGGAGATGAGAGATGGTAAGAAGACTTATATCTTGTTAGGTATCAATATATATATATATATATATATATATATATATATATATATATATATAATTTGATGATTATGTCATAAATTGAGATGAGGATTAGAATCATGACATTGGTGTTGAAAGTTGTGTGATTTTATAGCTTGTTTTAGTATCTCTCTTATTGATCTTGGATGAGAAATTGATACTACAAAGGTGTTTCGGTTAATACACAATGTTGAAGTGTGAAATTACAAAATTAGCATTGAAGACAGTCCATACTTTCAGTAGTTGTATCTATGATAGAATATTAGTTCGAATGTTTCATAAGTATATGATAACACCTTGTTGCATATTATTTAGGCTTGAGTTATATGATGCAATTCCATTTTTTGGTGGCCTTATGTTGAGGGAAGTAGCTGGTTATTATTTGTAACCAAGATGTATACTTGTCTAATTAAGGAAATCCACCTAAGGCTTTAACAATGTATTTTTATATGATTGGGATTCAATATTTTGGTATGCATCTTTCCGCATTGCATTTTTTGGGAATGCGGTTTAGGAGTTTAACATTGATAATGTATAAGGAGCATATTCTCTAAATTTCAAGTTATACACTTTTGTGTAGAAAACATTATACATGCCTATTTTTTGGATTATGACATGATTGTGTGACATGTATCAATTAACTCACTTGAATACTCCAAATTCCTATTCTATGATAGATATTCTTCAAAAAATTTAGGAACCAGTTTAGGAGGGCATAAGGTTTAAAATTTATGAGTTTCAAGAGTATTGGTGGTGTAGACACCTAAAATTTTCTGATGCTTGTCAGTGCTCATTAATACTAATTTTTATCTATTAGTTGTGTAAGTTTTGTTTTTGTGTTTGAAAATAATAGGGAGAGGGAATGTAAATAGGGATAGGTAGATAAATCATCTCCTATTTCTACAACCATACATTTGGAAGGAAGATGTCCTCAATAGACTCAAGGGAATACTCAAGCACTGATTAGGGGAAAGGATCCTTCATTAAAATGAGAGTGATTGGAGAAATGGAAATGGTAAAATGAAATAAATTAGAGTCTTTTATGTGCCAATTAGATGAAGGTACAAAAAATGCAAATAACATACATAAACAAACTCAGAATGAGTGGAAAGTTGTAGATCTAGAAAGTAGAGAAGAGGACTAACTTGTAGACCAAATCTAAGTAGAAAATGGTAGGGATAAGTCAAAATTCAACATGTACCTAGGGACAGGTCACCAATGGCATCCTGTACCTAGCAAATCTAGCCAAAATTTTTTGAGGAGTTCTGATCTTCCTGATCCCAATCTAGTAGCTCTCTAAACTATTCTTGCAGACAAAGAAATGGGGGAAAAGGTTTTGGAAAGGGGTATTCCTTGGTCAAACCCAGGTATAGGAATCAACCTTAAAATATTAAATAAATATCATAAAAGAAAGTATGTAAAAAGGCAAATTATAAATATAACTTGCATAAAACTTCATTAACGGATGTAGAAATTGCTCAAATCCATGAAGATGATTGAATGTGCTTGGAATCCAAATATTTGACCTTGGAATGAGATTTAGAATCAAGGATTACTTCACAAATGTATAGATATATGATTTCCACTCCTAGATCTTGAATGTTTATATTCTTGAAAACATTGCAAGGATAGAGAGAAGAAAGAGATGGATGATGAATCTTCTTGCTTGATTGAGAATTAATCTAATTGGCCATCATGGGAGAGAAAATTTCTTCAATTGGATAATTTTTACTTGAGTTTGAATTATCTTGAATAAATGGAGGCTTGAAGATCTTGAATTGGGATGCTTGACTTCAAATCTTGAATCCAATTGCTCTTGTTTTCTTGAAAACGTGATAGCTTAGATGCAAAACTACTTGAATATGATATACTTTCAATTGATAATATATATAAAAATGAGGAGAGGATAGGTCCTTTTATACTTTACACCCTCATTTCAGGATTCAAATATGATCCAAACAGACCAAAAATCAAGAAATCCATCTAAAACCTTAACATCAGGTTCTAGGCAATTTTTGGGCCCAAAATGTCTGGGAAAGGATGCCATTGGAAACATGTCCTAGGAATAGGTCACCAATGGAAACTTGTACACTAGGAAATGAGCCCAAAATTATAGGGGATGTTGGGAAGGAAGAAAAAGATTGAAGGGAGAAAATATAGGTTGCTAGGATCAAGCATAATGTGCATTCTAACCTCAAAATTGGCAAAATAGGGGCTAATAGGTCCTAGTAAGTATCCGACAATGAGTGATAAATTTTTAGGACTATACATTTATCCCCCACTTTAAAGGGATTATGAGAGAATCCCATTCTCATGGTAAATTAAATTAATACATAAGAATGATCTTATCAAAGTCAAGGAGACAAAGAAATATCAAGCCCACAAGTGACTCAAGTATTCATCAAATTTGAAACCAAGATAAGAGAGGAATCACTCAAAGGAGAGAAAGAAGAAATAAGAGAGAGAATCATGATCACTAATATAGTAAGGGAATTCCTTACCATGGATAAATCAAGGAAAAGACAATAAAAAATATTGGATTGAAGGTCTAGCAAGCTATGTTATGCAACTCAATCCATAAAAATTGATCAATCCTTAAGGAAAGCATTGTCTCTATTAAGGGACCTGACAAAGAGGATTATCAAGCCTATTAAATCATTTTCTCCTTAGGGATAAAGAAAAGTTATCATTTCTAAGGAAAGCATTGTCGCCTTAGCAATCAAAGAAAGAGGATTAGTCCTTAAGGAAAGCCTTGTCTTCATTAAGGAATCCAATGAAAAGGATAGAGGCAAGGAAATCATTGTCTCCTTGACCTTTCGCAAGAGAAGTTGCATTGAATCATTGTGCATACATGCCCAAAATGTGAAACATGGAGCAAAGTGTATGCTCCTAAGTTAAAACGATTGAAAATTCCTTAACGAGAGAAATGGATTTAAAAGAGCATACATGCACTCACAAGAAATGTTTTATCTATGAGGTGTGGTGGTGCTTAGTATTCCCCTTTGCAAAATTTGGTATTTTTAGTGCCTTTGCAGTAAAAGTGGTGGTTTAGTTTGTCTTTATAGAAGGTATCAGGGTTTATGGTTTAAAGGTTCTAGGTGAAAATATTTCTTGTTGTTTAAACTTTGAAGTTCTCTTTTCCTTCATTACCTTTTTTTCTCCACTTATAGTGACTGGTCTTGTCTTCCTAGTAGTGGGATTATTTTTGTAAGTCCCTAGGTTCTTTGGTCTTAAGTTGTCGACCCTGTAGTTTATTTTCTCTAAGGGATAGCTTGTTTTATTAGCACAATGATCCTTTTGTCTTAACCAACAACAGTAAATTATTCCAATAACATATAATTTTTTCTTGACTGTTCACATTCTTGTAATCACAAATGTAACTGCTAGAGTTGATCACAAATGTGTGAGAAGGTGACACCTGGTAGATTTTGAGTTGTTAAGGGTTTGTGGTTTCTCTGTCATGTGGTTATGGTTTGCGGTTAGTTATTTGTTATGATACTAATGTGACCATGTCTTTGCACATGAACTTTTGAGCGGTGATCTTATCTTTTTAAATGATGAAGTTTCTCAAGAGTTAATTCAAAAGAAAAAGGCTATAGTGCTGATCATCAGATAAAGATTGGCCAAGATCAATGGTTTTCATTGATTCATGATTAAAATTTTAGGGAATTTTAACGATCAAAAATCCACGAGATGAATCCACATGTCTAGAGGTGTGTGGTAAGCTTGTGATTGGTGGGACCAAATGTGATGACGTGTAGTATGTGGTGTAAGCTAGCTTAACAGTAAGTATTAGAGTCACTAATATGTGCCATTTGATCAGGAGGATCAACAGTTTTTATTCAAATCCTGTTCAAATCAATTGGAGATTGTTGCTCATGCGAACGAATAATTAATGATGAAAGCGACTATTTTCTTTTGCATTTTTGATTATTTGCAGTGGATTTATTGTTATTTTAATTTAGAAAAGGCATAGGAAGGTGATTTTTGATAGTCTGATAGTCTAAGACAGTGATTCCTATTTTTTCTTAGTGAAATTGATTAAGGTTATGAGCAGAAAATCCGTAAGTTCATCTTTTTACTATACTAGTTGTTTTAAAGGTGAATCTTGGTAAATTTTGTATGTCTTTTTGCTTTTTGATTGGTGGAGGGTTGCTGTAATAGGGTATTGTGGGTTGATAAATAATTGAGTAGAATTGAAATTTTTTAAATTTATCATTGTGCCCTATCTTCCATTGTTCTGTTTGGTCTAAATTTTATAAAAAGTGAGATAGATACTATAAGAAAGCACTCAAGACAGACAAAGTATCAAAAGAGGAATATTTATGATGATTTGTTAGACCAATTAAAGGGGTCAACTAGTAATAGAAGGAAGGGATAATTTTTATTAGATGGAAAACCCCAGGTGAAAAATTGGTGGATAAGGCGTATATAGTTATTGACGCTAGAATTCCAATGATGGGTCTTGAATTGTTCATAATGTGGATAGGACAAAGGAATTTAGAAAAGCCATGGCCTAACACCTAGCACTTCGAGCTAGGTAGGGTTGTAGTCCCAAGAGTGTTTGTAGATATATATTTATTGTGGACTATTGTAGACAAATATGATCCTGTGCTAAGAGTTTTTACAGATATAAATGGTGAGGTCTTGGTCAAGATCACCAGTGATGAAGTGAGATAGGTATTTTGGTTAATTGAACCATCAACATAGTTAGAAAAAATTGTTATGAATGTAATCAGTGAGGATTAAAAAAAGTTGAGAAATTATGTAAGAGGATCTCTGTTATCTCATCATTTGGAAAGTGTCAAAGATTCCAAATATTATGTTGGGCCTAGTTCATTAGAGCCTTTTCCTATTGAGGCATTTTCCTTGCATGCTAGGGAATATTTTTACTCATTATGTTAGGTAATTGGCAGAAGCCCAAGTAGTGTGATGCCACCAAAATTTATGCATATGTTCATTCAGATACAACAACATGGATTCACCAATTTTTACTATTTTGCACACTATCTAGCATATAAGATACACAAGGGGTTACAGTTGGTGAAGAAAGATGGGGCGATGTTTTTTCTAACACTATTCATTGTTAATGCATATGATTTTTTTTATATAGGCAGATTTATTTTCTCAAAGTATGAAATTGATGAGAATAATTGGGGGAGAAGAAGTGCGAGTACAAATTTGGACAATGGATTTGTCATGGGACAAAATTGAGGCTACATTTGTGATATTTGATAATGTTTTTCCATTTAAGCTTAGGTCTATATTGATTACAAATGTAACCAGGATTCTTGTAGAGCTCCATGCTATTTTAATACCTAAAGAAGTGAGGCCTAAGATGAACATTTAACATAATTAGGGTGATGTAATACCATACCCTGTTAGCACAATCTTAAGGATATATGGATTTGAGGGGATGCCCCATGTTTTTCCTTTTGAGGTACCCTTGAGATTAGGATTTGCAGAGGTGATATGGAAGATCAACAAGATTAAAGAAGAAGAATTGGTAGGGAAGGAAAAAGGAACCTTACTTCTTGATTATACAATCATACCTTATTTTGTTTTAACAACAGGTGGTTGGGTGCACTTTGATAAATTCTTTGAACCCTAGTGTTTGGGAACTACTATTGCAAGATACAGTGACCGAGAAAATTTCTTGAATATGTTCAAATTAAGGATTGGAATGCCTCAGAGGGAGCATATATTCTATTACCCAGAAGATGTCATTGAAAACAAATTTTATTTCAAGCTAGTGGAGGAGTATAAGGAAAAATTGGTGGCTTACAAGAAACTATTAGCAATAGTTAAAGAGATGGATGCATCGTATGATCCTTTGATATGATTTACTCTTTTTTAAAACAAGATAAGAGGCATAATGAAAAACTATGAAGAGATCATGGAGGAAACTAAGGATAAGTTGGATATATTAGAAAAGGTTTATAGAAATATTCTAACTACCAAAGTTTTTCACACACCTCTCCAGCTAAAATGGTTAGAAATTTGATTGTCCCATCTATGCTTCTCAAGCCCAAGGTAGGTGAGCTAGAGGATAGACCTATTTTTGGATCAACACTCAGTGCTAGGTTGTGATGTGTAAATACTGTACCTGCAAAAATGCTGCACAAAACCACTCAATAACTCATTACATCAATTGTTTAGTAAGCTCAAATCCATTGAAAACCAAATGAAATTGAATTATTGCTTCCTAGTCATGAAGACTGTAATCTAATTGTTATTGGTCTCAGAATTAGCATATTAGATCATTGAATGGAGAATCATGCAATGGAAGATTCAAGCAAGAATGCCTAAAATGCATAAAAACATGTTCAATTATGCTCCATTTTGATCAAATGAATGAAATTGAACTAGATTAGATTGATAAAATGAACTAGATTATTGCTAGAATGAAATTTCCATTAGTTCTATGCTAAAATTCCCTATTCATCTATATGAAATGAGCTAGAAAAGCTGCATTATATAGATTTTTCTTGGAGGGAAAGGCTTCAAATTCAAATTCAAATTTGATGGTTGAGATGCATCCATGAGGGATGGCTAAGATGGAAGCTTAGTTGATCCATGTGATTACCTCTTATTGGTTAGAGGTTTGACTTTTGTGGCAAGTTGAAGGAATATTAATGTTTTAAATTAATTAATTCATTTTAATTAATTCTTTGGCCATGCATTTTAAATTTTGATTTGATTTAATTGACCAAGTTTAATTGAAGAATTAATGCCTCTTGGTGAGTGATATAAGTGTAGACACCCTAAAATGGACAAGCTTACAACTTTACATTAAAAACACTAATTTTCATCTATTAATTAATGTTTTTTTAATCATTAATTAATCATATTTTTTCCTCTAAACTCATTCCCCAAATCATCTAATCAAATTCCTAAATTTAATTAAATAATTAATTTTATTTAATTAAATAGCTTTAATTGATTAATTACCATTAATTGATTGATTAAACTCAATTTCCTATAGTTTGAATTCAAATATTTAAACTTACTAATTAAATTCTTCCAATTGAACTAATTACAATTAAATTAATTTAATTTCATCAAATAAAGCAATTCTTAATAAAAAAGAATTCAATTATCTCACATGTTGAAAACAATTATTAAATAAATGAATTAAATATTCATTTATCTTCAAAGAGATAACT
>MU227513.1:4280957-4297259 GCA_018584345.1 Thuja plicata
AAAAGGCAACTCATAATTAGCTCTTCAGTTAACCAAACCCTATCTCCTCTTTACCAAATAAAGAGGTGGAGTTTACTGAGGACCTCTCCTATTCCTTTTGATCTCAACCGTTCATCTCCCCATCTCTGGGATTGATTTCAACCGTTCATATTATCACCAATTCCTATATAATAAACCCTTCATAACCATTTGAAGGGTCCAGGATTTTCAAGCTCTCATGCGCCATTACTCTATTAGTTTGGTTCTAGCATTCAAGCCATCTTGCGACCACACACACATATTTCAATTATCAAATTCTTGAAGCTTCTCAAGTCATAGACGCTGCCCCGCCAATACTGAGCATCAAGAACAACATTTTGGAAGGAGTAGAGAGAAACAATAGAAGCTTCAAACATCGTGGGGTTTGCATTTATTTGTCTTCCTTTCTCTTGTTTGTATATTTTATTGCTCACGTTTCTGTTATTCATTTAGTAGTCATTATATACTTGATTTGCATTCATTTTTGAAACCTTTGCTACTAACCCTCGCCTTTGGAAAGCTGTGGGAACCAGAGAGAGGCATACATTTTGGTGAACCCGACATGAACAAACAACCCAAATATCTCTTGCAGACAAAGAAATGAATTGATCAACCACAGCCGTACGGTCGTAAATTTAAAAATTACACTTTTCTTTGACATTTGTACTATTTTACAATTGCTGGTATTTTGCCACAATCATCTATACTGTGTTGCAATCGATTGGTTTAATACCGCAATTGATTGCAGGATTTCACAGTTACTCTGTCCATTTCTTGTCTTTTGACTTCTGGTATTTTTCCGCAATCGTCAGATCTGTGCCGCAATCACAAGAATTTTTTGGCATTTGTCTAATCTGTGCCGCAATTGACAACATTTTACCGCAATTTCCAGTTAATTACCGTAATCGACAGAAGTTTTCCGCAGTTGCCATTTATTTATCACAATCGACAGAAGATTACCATAGTTGTAGGATGATTGCCGCAATCACAAAAAATATTTCAAATATCAGATCCAAGTCTACTACCCATCTGTTTCTAAATTGACATTCTTTTCATTTTCTGTGTAGGATTGGATCAAAGTCATCAAGGACAGAGGAAGGTAAGTTTTGGTAAGCATCATTTTGTTATTTCAAAATTTCACATATTCTCATTTTGCAAATTATCTTTTTTGGTACTAACTTGTTTAAACAACACAAACTAAAAGGAATTCATTTATCAATTTGGATTTAAAAAGAATAGTGCTTGCAAAATATATCACACCTTGTATTTTGGATTTGGGCTTAAAATTGACATGGGGTTTAAAATTGAACAAAGGAAAAAAATCTTTCAAATTGGTGCATTAAAATTGAACAAGCAATCAACACCTACTTTTAGGCTTAAAATTGAACATTCATGCTTGTATGGTGGTGTAGCTTAGTTCACATTTCAAAATTTGGAGCTTAATCGATTTACCTCGTGTCTTGAGTTTTGGGTGCACTTGCAGAAATTGTTAGATTACAAACCTTTTTTACTTTTTTAGAAAGGCCTATCCGGAGAATGCGCTTCTTCCTCGGAGAATGACCTTAAACTGGTAATCCTTCTGATCGGTATATAAACAAGGTGCAAACCAAAGTTTCATCTTATCTAGCTAAGCTCGGGCGAGGCGTGTTGATGATAGTCTGGATTGGGTGAATATCCCTAAGGAGCTAGTGTGATCAATTAGGCTCTTAAGTGAGTCATGCACGTACAAACCAATTGGAGAGACACCACAGACCCTTACTACAACCTTGTTAAATAGAGGCCAACCTATTTTTCCTCTTAACAGATACATTATTATAGTGCAAGGGGTTGCAGAATTTCCCCCCAAGATTCCCAACATATGTGTCCCACGGTATTTGTGTAGTGACAGAGATCTTCACTCCAGGGAAACAATACCTAGAAACGGAAAAAACACGGGCACCTACGTCATGGACCTTCATGTCCTAGTAGCATGACAATTGTTGTGTGAGCTAACGAACATTCAAGCATTGGGCCTATAACATTGTATTCTAAAGCCAATTTGACCTAGATTAATCTGATTGTTCATTGTTGAGACCTTGTGATAACCTTGCGAGTTGAAAAAGTTGTAGAACATACACAGTTTCAGTCTTCATTCTTCAAAACACAGTGTTTATTATGCTTTTTCCTTTGATCAGTTTCTGAAAACACAAAACAAAACATCCAAACTATCAAAACAAGTCAAACATGTTAAAGTCTAGGTTTTTCAACATCAACTATCTTGCAAATTCAGAAGCATTGTGTGATAAACTACCATGATCAACCAATTATTTTACCACAATTGGTGAAATTGTACCACATTTGACCAGATATACTATATTCTTGTTCTAACCTAAAAACCTTGTAAAAATTCTTCATTTGGTGGCCAAAACTAGTGTCTATCCCTGGAAAATGCGAAGAACATTGTGTGAATATCTAAACATTTAAGATTACCCTTTCTTTGTAAAGCACAATTATTGTCTAAAACACTGTTAGTTCAAAATTTTAGACTCGGAATATCTTGATCTCATCATATCAAACATCATCATCTTTATCAAATTGACTTTGTCCAAGACAAAGGTTGACAATCTTATCTTTTATCATCACCACTTTGAGATCAAGTTATATCAAAATCTATCCTTAGAATTACCTTTGTCCAAAACATAACTTAGACTTTTCTTAGATAGGATCCTCTTCTTTGTTTTCTTTATATCACTTGTTTTAGTTACAAAACCTGGACCACACTATGTTTCAAACACCTCATGGAGGACCTTACACAAGGTTTAAGGCTAGAGCTCAACCTGATGAGTCATATATCAACCGTTTCCCCGCTTGGGAAACAGAGCAAGAGAATGATCCCTTCATGAACACTAGTTCTGCTCTTTTCATTGAACAACCCCATGGGGTAGCCTTTTTCCAAGATATCACAGAAGAAGAACTTGAATATGTGGAAAAAGATGCCTACTCCACAAAAGTAGTTGATGCTATTGTAGAGAGGAACCCTAAACGTTACTTGGCCATGCTAATAAAGAAGGGAGTCAAACTCCCTGCTAAATTTAGTGTATCAAATATATGGCCAAAAACCCTCTCGCATGTCAGAATACTACTCAGCTTCCCTAGATACTACCTATTGTGTCATAAGTTTTTCCACCATTGATCTTACCCACATCAACACAGACTGTATCTAATCAAACCAATGACCCAACCCAGGCCAGCACATCATCTACTCAAGGCATGACAAGCTTGCAACCAAGTGCACCCATGGTCAATAATATGCCTCCACCCTTAATCTCATGGCCAATGCAGTCCAACTCTCATGCTATGCTTTCCATCCCACCAAACACCAGTTCTAAAACTATGCCGCTGTTGCAATCTATCCACACTAGTCTTGGGATCAATACATCATGCCCGCAAGGATCCATCTCTGTAGGACCTATTTATAGTCAAGGCCCACCCAAAGCTACATATTTTCCCATTTTGACACCCATCCAACCTCCACAACAACAACCCTAGCTTTAGTTGCCTCATATCCAACCTCTGCAATAGAAACCCCAGCTTTAGTTGCCTCATATCCAAACTCAGCAACAACAACCCCAGCTTCAGTTGCCTCATATCCAACCTTCGCAATAGCAACCCCAGCTTTAGTTGCCTCGTATTCAACCTCAGCAACAACAACCCTAGTTTCAAACCCAACCTCAGCAGTAGCAATACCTACCCCAGCATTATCAATCCCAGTTTCAGTCACAACAACAAACACTTCAAAACCCACCATGGACTACTCATGTCCCTATAGTTACAAATCACTCAGTGGGGAATCAATATCAAGTCCCTAGGATGAAATCCTATGTTCCTACCCAAGGGACACAGAGGCACAACCTCATACCCACCACAACACAAAGGAATGTCCACACGCATTAGCCACAATATCAAACAGACATGCTAATGCAACAAATGCAAACCCTTCAAAACCAAATGATGGATATGCAAAATTAGGGGCAAACTAAATCCTATACCATAGTGGATTTATACCCATACCCCTTTGACCATTCTTTTCAAATGTCTCCATTCCCAAACCACTTCTCAGTGCCAAAATTTGACAAGTATAGGGGCAGCACCAACCCTATTGAGCATATACGAGAGTTCTTTGCTAGTTGCGTCGAAGTTTCTCATGATGAGACATATCTAATGTGACTGTTCCCACAAAGTTTGGATGGACCAGCAATGGAATGGTTCTCACATCTACCTCATGGCATTCAGTCTTGGGTAGAATTGGCTGAAAAGTTCATAGCTCACTTCCATCATAACATCGAGCGCAAGGTCAGCATCAAGGATCTTTGCGACATTAAATAGAAAGATGGAGAGTCTTTTGTGAAATTCCTATAGAGATGGAGGAACATGGAAAACCGTATAATGTATGATGTTCCTAAACAAGACTTGATAGTCATGTTTGTTGATAATCTAATCCCAGACATGTCATTCACAACAGAGCTACAGTTAGCTCTGAACTTCACACAACTCATCAAAAGAGGAGTTTGTTGTGAGATGAACTTGGTCAAACGAGGTATCCTTGCAGATCCTACACAAACAAACACAAATAAAAATGCAAAGGAAAAAGCTAAGTGGTGGAACAAGAACAAAAATATCACTAGCGATGGTGTCATTGATGTAAAGATGGTCAACTATGCGCAACCCAAGGTGTCACTACAAGGTGCACCTACAACAAACCAAAACCCCATAGGGCCCACTCAACAAGTATACACCCAAAACCAACCTCCCCCAGTACAAGCGGCCGCTATGTCAAACAATCATCAACAAAATCAATGCAAACAACGGTTTCAATTCCAACAATGAGATTTCACACCATTAGGAGAGCCAATAGAGTCAAATTTACGTAAGCTAATACAATCAAACACTATCACTCTCCTAGAAATTAGAGACTTTGAACAAGAGGAAAGTAAACCAATGTGGTATAATGACAAAGACTTATGTGAGTTTCATTGGGTCAAGGGGCACAAAATAGCCAACTGCTACCGATTGAAGCATGCTATTTAGGATTTGATTGACACAGGGATCATTGATGTAATGAATACTCAAAATAAAGGCACAAATGATCACACCATTTTCAATGATACCTTCCATGATCACAACAAAGGAAAAGCCTCCAGGTCTGGTGGATAAACAAATAAAGTTAACTATACATATGCCAATAGTGACAATGTCATAAACTGCATAAATCCTTCAGATAACCATGTGGCCACAATCACTATCAGGGACCAAGGTAAAAATTGCACTATAACAACACGTCATGCTAGAGTTGTCTTGCAAGGAGTACCATCCTTAGCTACTACACTAGCCAATCCTATAGAAAACCTAGATCCACAAAAAAGCATAGTGGACCAACTAAAACACACACTTGCCTAGATATCCATGTTTGACCTCTTGCACATATCTCCACAGCATAAACTGGCACTTGATCAAGCACTTCAAAATGCAGCTATCCCAAGGGACATAACACTAGAAAGCTTCCAAACGATGGTCAATCATATAGCAGCTAACAAACATGCCACCTTCACAGAACATGATGTGCCACTGCATAAGCCCCTACATAATGATCCTCTACACTTGTCCAAATCCACAAAAGCACTGTCCATAGGGTCCTTGTTGATGGTGGAGGGGGTTTAAACATTTGTACTCTAAAGTTAATCAAGAAACTAGGTTATTCCGAATCAAGCATTGATGTCACAAGGAGGATAAATATCAGAGCCTATGATGAAGAGGCAAGGTCCTCTAAGGGTATTATCATTCTACCCATTCATATTTGACCTGTGGTAAAAAAAAATCCCTTCCAAATCTTAGATCTTGAACTGGGATACAACATGTTACTAGGGAGACCTTGGATACGCGAAATGCAAGCTATACCATCAACATGCCATCAATGCATCAAGTTCCCTCACCAAGGGGAGGAGATCATCATAGAGGGAGATCCCAATCCCTTCCAATATTGTAATGCAGTCCAAATCAAAATGGATAACCAAGTACCATCGAACCAAGATGCAAGCATCCCATCCTCCTTATATTCAAATCCCAAAGATGTCACACGAGCAACAAGAAAGATAGTCATTAACCAGGATGCAGGTATCTCCTCCCCTTCAAATTCAAATCTTAAAGATGTCATAGAGAAAGAAAGCAAGATATCCATCATGGACAAAGTATGTAGTGAATATAGATATGAAGAGGCTTTCACCATCACGCACATGCCTCTAATCCCTATAACTCACCGTATGCCACAACGTGTCATTGAAACAAAAAATTAGCAACCGGTTCTTTTTAGATGTCCACCCACAACCTTTGTCCGATGGGGGGACATAGCAGAAGAGAATCCTTTTGAGAAAGACATCAATACCTGGTTATACAGAGACTCCCATGAGACAGTCTGACCACCCCTACCTTTGGAAAACTATGGTAACGGTTACACAATGATACAAAGGTTTGGGTACAATGGAACAATCGGACTGGGGGCAAGGCAACAGGGCATATATGAATTACCTCTCCGACCAACCCAAAGAAACACTAGAGGTTTGGGATATGGACAACAAAGAACTAGTCCTATGATTCAAGACATTCAAGTCAATCATGAGAAAATAGTAGAGATGCACCAGGGGAAAAACACTGATCATGTCCTAATAAGCAACATATTAGCACAGTTGTTGCCTGTCGAAGAGGGATCCATACAATTCCAAATGAACCTACACTTAGCAATAGATGATACCCAAGGAAGTGAGACATTGGATGAACATTCCATTGAGACTAACTCCAATGAGTATGAGTGGAGATCCCTCCATGACTCTGAACCATCAATCCCTTACTTTTTCCCTGAAGTCAATATTATCATAACCCTAGCAGACCTGTTTGAACAATTGACTATTACTGAACAACCATGTATAGACAAACATATTATTCATCAGACCTCAAGTGGTGCATCCTCATCATAGTCCAATTTTGTAGGCACCATATCAATAGTCTCGTTTAGTCAACCAAAGCCAAACAGTAGTGAAAGTGTTTGTCTGGTACACCCTGAGCTTATAGAGTGGGATCAACAAGGACCACCTGATCTTGATGTCTTTGAAAATGATGAGGCAATAGCTCATTTCATGGGACTAAGGGAAGGCATTCCATCAGGAGATCATAAGGCAGGATTCTCTATCAACCTAGATAGAGCAGCATACTTCGGGGAGGAAGCTCGTCTTTCTAGTCCACAAACGAAAAAAGAAAAAAAGAATAAAAAACTAAAAGAAGATGTATCTTTTGGAGAAAACCCCACAGAGGTGCTAGAAGATGGAAAGAGAGAACTCCTTCCCTTAACAAAGGAGAATTCAACATTGTTAGCCAAAGAGACAGAGGAAATCAACTTGGGGGATGAAAAGAACCCAAAGAACATCTACTTGGCAAAATATCTCACCCCTGAGGAGAGAGAATAGTTCATCAACTTCTTCAAATAAAGAATGATCAATTTTGCATGGTCCTACTTAGATATGCCAGGGTTGGATCCGGAGTTGGTATTATATCATCTCCCATTGTTACCCAACGCTAAACCTTTCAAACAGAAGCTAAGAAAGATGCACCCTCACGTTGCATTACTAGTCAAGGTAGAACTGAAAAAGCTCTTGGATGCTAATTTCATCAGACCTATACCATATGTGGATTGGATATCTAATCTAGTACCAGTTATGAAGCACAGTGGTCAAATACAAATTTGCACAGACTTCCGGGATCTCAATATAGCATGTCCCAAAGATGACTTTCCTTTACCAAACATCGATATGATAGTGGAACTAATTGCAGAGCATGAAATGCTGTCACTTATGGATGGCTTCTTAGGTTACAATCAAATAAGGATAGTGCCAAAGGACCAACACAAAATGGCTTTCACATGTCCATGGGGAATATATTGTTGGAATGTCATGCCATTTGGTTTAAAGAACGCTGGAGCGACATATCAGAGGGAAATGACAACCATATTTCATGATCTCATACACAAGATGATGGAAGATTATGTGGATGACATACTAGCAAAGTCCATACTTTGAAAGGATCATTTACAAGTTTTGGGACCCATCTTTAATAGAATGGAGGAATTCAAAGTCTGACTAAATCCAAAAAAGTGTGCATTCGGTGTCACAGTGGGAAAATTACTAGTGTTCATAGTATCACACAGAGGAATTGAAGTGGATCCAGCAAAGGTCAAGGCAATATTGGACATGCCTCCACCATCGAACCTGAGACAACTAAGAGGGTTACAAGGAAGGCTCCAATCGATAAGACGCTTCATAGCTCAACTGGAAGACAAGTGCCACCCATTCCAACATTTATTGCATAAAGATATCAAGTTCATATGGATAGAGCAATGTGAACAAGCATTTCAGATATTCAAAGACTACCTTATTAAGTCTCCTATATTGGTACCACCAGTACAAGGTAGACCGTTGCTTCAATATATCTCAATGACAGAATCAGTGTTAGGGGTCCTTTTGGTGCAACATGATGATGTAGGAAAGGAGAAGGTCATCTACTATCTAAGAAGGACTTTGGTTGAATATGAGCTAAACTACATGCCAATTGAGAAGTCATGCCTGGCAGTTGTGTTCACTTCCCAAAAGCTAAGACACTACATGTTGAGTCACCAAATGAAATTGGTTGCACATATTGATCTTCTCAAGTACCTCCTGAGAAAAGTAGCACTCACGGGATGAATGGCCAAGTGGGTAATGATCTTAAGTGAGTTTGACATTGAGTATGTAGACAAAAAGGCTATCAAGGGACAAGTGATCGCTAATCAACTATCAGAGGCACCGATTCAAGACCACTAGCCTATTATCTTTGATTTTCTTAACAAATCTATCATGACACTACAACCGATGATTGAAATATGGCAACTTTATTTTGATGGATCATGTACAAACCATGGAGCAGGGGCAGGGATAGTTCTTATCACCCCAGATCATGATACAATCCCAAAGTCTTTTAGACTTAACTTCCTATGCACCAACAACATAGCAGAATATGAGGCATTGGTAATTGGTCTAAAGATAGTAATCCAATGGAGAATCAAGAACCTGAAGGTCTTTGGAGACTCACAGCTGGTCATTAGTCAAGTCAAAAATGACTACATGACCAAAGATGAAAAGCTCATACCTTACAGAGCACATATGGAACAACTGCACACCAAGTTTCATTACATTCTCTTTGAGCAAGTCCCAAGAGCACAGAACAAAGTGGCAGATGCGATGGCTACCATAGCATCACTGATTGATATGCCAGGTAATGATACCAAATTATAGTTTCTAGTGGAGCAACTCTTGGTGCCATCACATCAGGCATCTATCACAGAATCAATGTGTGTCCTTGTTGGTCATGAATCCCCATGGTACCAAGATGTCTATAGCTATCTCCAAAACAATGTCTTACCTCCAAACTTGTCTAGGAACTAGAGAAAAGCCCTCATCTGACAAGCCTCTAGGTATACAATCCTCTCTACCACTCTATACAGATGAAGTCTCGATGGAAAATTACTACGATGTCTCACTTCCATGGAATCCTAGAAAGCTTTGTGCGAGGTACATGAAGGAATATGTGGAACCCACAGAGGTGGAAATAGATTAGCTAAGAAAATAATCCGCATGGGATACTATTGGCCCACAATAGAGATAGATGCACACAAGCATGTTCAGAGGTGCAGACAGTGTCAAATTCATGGAGACCTCATCCATGCACCAGCCCAGGAATTGAATTCCATCACATCACCATTGCCATTTTCAATGTGGGGATTTGACTTAGTGGTTAAGATAACACCTTCTTCAGAAAACATACACAAATACATCATAGCAACAATGGAGTAATTCACAAAGTGGGTGGAAGAAATTCCCCTCACTTACATCACTTGAAAATAGATAGCAATGTTCATGCTTAATCAGATTATCTGTCGATACAGGATCCCCCAAATAATCCTGACAGATCATGGTACACCTTTCCAAAATAGGGATGTTGAAGACCTGTGTGAATAGTTCTGCATCAAACAAGGATTCTCATCATTTTACTACCCTCAAGGGAATGGCCAAGCTGAAGCTACAAACAAAATGATCCTAAAAATCTTGAAGAAAATAGTAAATGAATCAGGGCGAGACTGGCATTTACAGCTTAGTACCGCACTATGGGCATATAGAACTAGTGTGAGAACACCAATAGGAGAAATTCCTTTCTCCCTAGTCTATGGAATAGAGGCAGTATTACCCCTTGAAGTGGAAATCCCATCCCTGAGAATATCATTGAAGAACCTGGTTTTAGACGAAGACTATAGAGTGGCACGGCTCGGTGGGTTAGAACTACTAGATGAAAGAAGGCATCATGCCTTCGACCACTTAAAAGGTTATCAAAATCTCCTTAGAAGGAGCTATCACAAGAAGGTGAAGCCATGAACATTTGAGGTAGGAGACCTTGTCCTCATGGAAATTTAGAAGAATCAAGAAGAGCGAGTCAAACCTGGTAAGTTCGAGCCTAACTGGCTAGGACCATTTGTTATTGTTAGCTCTACTCAAAGTGGGGCATTCATACTAGCAACACTAGAAGGAGATCAGCTCCCCAGCTACATCAACAACATGCACCTGAAGAGGTTCTACACTTAAAGGTCTCTATGGTTAAGGCATTTATCTACATATCTAGAAAATACCCAAAAAATCAAAAAATACAAAAGTTACCTTGGTGAAAACCTGGCAATCAAGTGCCTTGACGACAACAAAAAAAAAGCAAAAAAAAAAAAAAATTAAGGAGAAAATAGCATCACTCTCTTAGTGAAAACTTGGCAATCAGGCGCTATTGAGTAGGTACCTTGGTGAAAACCTAGCAAATAGGCTCCAAGTGTTCAAATCCAGCTTCACCATCAATGAGCTCCAAAAGCTTGAGCACACTTCAAAATGCAAGACTGACTACCCAAGCAATATCCAGAAGCACAATCTGATATGAGCACAAAGCACTTACCCATGGTTACTTATTGGTCCATCAGACTAGGGGGCGATTCCAAAAGTTCTAAAAAATTCTAAAAATTGGAAAACTCATCAAAAATCCTAAAATTTTCAAAAAATCAAGAGAATATCAATCTTCATCAAAAATAATAAAAAAATGGAAAAATCCCAAAGCAATAGAACCAACTTAGTTATCAGGAAAGAAAGGGGCAAGCGTGCCTAGTCAATCAATTGTCACAATCATCAGCTTTGCAAATCAGCATTGGGCCCATCTGACACAGCTTGATCAGCTGCCAAATTGATCAAATCAAAATCTACGAATCAAAATTGTCACAATCATGAGCTTTGTGAACAAGCATTGGGCACATCTAACACAACTTGATCAGCTGCCAATATGATCAGAGCAATCAAATATATCAATCCATACTATCAAAATCATGAGCTTTGCAAACAAGCATTTGGCCAATCTGACATAGCTTAATCAGCTGCCAACACGATCAAAGAAATCAAGCCAACCAAGCCTATCCAAAGAGTTTGAGCCAGTCAAGAAATCCAACTGAATCAAGGAACCACACAAAAAATGTTGACTAGGTCAGTCAATTCAGTCAGATGTCAGTCTATATTTCAGGGTTATGTTATTACGCTACTCCAGGATCCACCATGTGAGGAGAGTAGCTATGATACATCATGACTTATTTTCTTTGATTGCTGTCTATTGAATTTTCACTTTGATTTCAGGGCCATGATGATTTAGGATAAATGCGGTAGGCGCTGTCACTTATCTGGCAGTCGCGCAGTTCCATAATCTAAGATTAAACCTGGGAAAGAACTGGACATTCCTTCTCTTTTATTTTGCTTGTTTATTTTATAGAATCAAGAGCTCATAGCAATATTCAGATGGACTCTGAGTTGCTTTGGAGTTCTATCTTGGTTTCTATGGTCTTTCCCTTTATGTTACAAACAAGAGCTCATGATGCTATCTAGATAAACTCTAGGGGCGTAGGAGTTTTATCATGTTTTCTTGGCTTTCCCTTTCGGAAATCAAGAGCTCACGATGTTATCCAGATGGACTTTGGGTGCATAGGAGTTCTATCTTGGTTTCTTTGTTTTAGATTAACTCAGAGGACAGGTAGTATCCAGATGGTCAATATCTGGGTGCTCTTGGCTCTCTTTCTTTTCAAACAGGGACATAGTTGAATCCAGATTGTCAATATTTGGGTGCACTATGGGTCTCTTTCTATTCAATCTCTCTACTCCTTTTGCAATCAAGAGGTCATGGCGGTATCCAGGTGGTATGTGATCTGGATCATTCGACGCTCTTCTAGAATATCAGAAAATATAAAAAAGATGCAATGATGATAATTATTGGAAACAGGGGCAGTGAATTGGGACATTCATCCTTTCTATCAGATCATATCTATCCACAAAATGCAAAAAAAAAAGAGAATAAACTTTTCTATCATTACATTCTATTGGATCAATCTCAAAGCACATCTATCCAAACTAACTTCTTTCTAAATAACACATGCATTACTAAGATATTTTATGCATAATAGATTACATTCATTCCATTAAGTGCATCAGAAAAAAGGAAACAAACATGGTAGTTGCATACATGCTACAACATAAAATCACATGCATCCATAAAGAATCTCATATAAACATGCATCTCATTTTACACCATCCTGCATAACAAGTCAGTATCGTAGAAAAGTAAATCATCCATATACGAGTCTGCATAATAGAAACATATTGCATATACATCTCATCATCTAATCATGTAGAATCATACATATAGAAACTAAAACCATTGCACATCATATCAGAATAAAGTTGAATCTCATATAAATCAAAATATCTGAGTACTATGAAGGGTCGCAAGCCTGATCAAAGAAGGTAATCAACATGTATATCAATAAATATCATTGTATCGGGATACAAAAATGGCACTACTGAGAGTGTATACAATGGCATCATGACAAAAATGGTACATCATACATAATGGAATCAGCATGTGCTGCCCCCACCCTCGCCAGGAGGTGGACGAGGGGGTGGCATATCAGAAGGTGGTCTATGAGAAGAACTGGGCACTCTAATACCACTACTCTAGGACCGCTGGGCTCAGCTCGATCTCTGGGAAGCAGTGTAGCTAGGCACTCGCTGCTCTGCTGGAACTGCACCCTCATAATGCCGTCTCTCGTAATCTATCTCCCTCTGAGCATCTAGCCCACATCTGTAGTATCTATCCAAAATATCTCTTTGACCAACATCTTGTACACTATCAATGAATGCACGGACCTCGGTCTGAGCTTGTCACTCTCTGGACTCCGTTGCTATAACCCGAGCCTCTAAAGTAGTAGCACATGTATCAAATAGGGCAAGTCGAGCCTGAAGGTCCTAAACCTTCTGGGTTAGATGCTCCACCTCAGAAAGATCATCGTCCATCCCACCCATGGCTATATCCATGTCTCCCTCCTCTGCCTCTCCGCCCAGCCCCTCACCTCACCTCCGCCTAACAACCATGGAATTACCCTCACTCTCAGAGCTCTCCCCAGTGCTACTCCTTCTACTACCACTCTCCTTTGAGGATCCGGTCTCGACACTCTACTCATCAAGAGCCTCCACATCTATATCAGTGAGATCTACATCCACCTCCTCTATAAAAACCTAATCCTCCTGTCGGGGAACCAAAAATGCTGCCGTACGCCTGCGAACTTTGCACACCAACTGGGGTGCCTCCTCATCCAAAATGGTGCCCATCCCAACTCAGAACTGACCACCACTCTGACCACCTCCTATCCTCACTGCACATCGAGCACCCCCATGACCAGGATCATCTCCTCCATTGTCACCTCTCCCCCGTCCTCCGTCCCTCCCACCATCATCACCTCTCCCTCATCCACCATTCTGTCCACCATCCCTCCCTCCCCATCCACCACCCCTCCCTCCATCATGGCCTCCCCTACCATGCCATACCCATCGAGCCCTCCGCATGATAGTCCTCAGAATAGGATGTGAAACATATGTCAAGGCAATAGGAAGATGCAGCAACCAATGGGCATCATACTGTGGAGTAGTGCCTGCAGAAGATAAGTCAACTATTAGTACTAGAGCATATATACACAAGTATCAAAGCAAGATATGAGAACAAAACAAGAGAGCAGATATACATATAAAACCATTACAAGATATGAGCATAATCAGAGAGCAGAAAAGAAGTTCATAAGCAATCACAAAAAAGACAAACCTGGGTCAATAGTAGTAGAACTCCAGGTCCACACTACAGGAAGAAGTCCTAAAAACTCAGTGCGAGTAGCACTAAGTGACACTACAGCACCCCAGACACAAGCATCCCTCGATCATTGAGAAAAATAGGCATATGAATTTGAGACATCCTGCTGCTCGCCAAACTGTCGTAACACCCTGTTGGTGTTATGGAAATCAATCATGTGTACATGGTCACTAATGTGACCAATTAGGTATCTCTTCTATCTACAAAAAGGAAGATGGATATCCTCACCATCCCAAACAGGACAATCTTGGTAAGGTCTCCAGATAAAATATGGAATCATGTCTAGCTATTGTCACCAGTAAAAAAGATGACCCATATGGGTTTGAACAATCACACCATCATACATATATACATATGGCCTATCAGCCAGGAGAGCATGGGCACTCATAGGATAGTAGATAGCTATAAGCTCCCACGCCCAAATCTACAATAATGTGGCGCCACAACCCAGTGACTTACCATCAAGGTAAGCCACATACATCATATGAAAATGCATGTGGGAAAACATGCACGGGCCCCACGCAAAGATAGTATGGTCTTGAACCATACTCTGGAGAACACTACCAAACCCTACAGAAAAGCCACACTGACGGCGATCGAGGCAAAGGATCCCACAAATCAAACTACCCAGCAATGTGGATATTCTATCTAAACCAAGTTCCAAATCTCGACCATGGAATGTCGTAACCTTTGGCAAGCCTGAGCTGATCCTGGGGCAGTCCAGTAAGCTCAGTCAAAGTAGTCACACCAGTGCGGGTGGAATACTCCACCAACTCGCCCTGGATAGGGAGTTGGAGGATGCGATATACATCCTCCAAAGTAATAGTGCACTCCCCAGTGGGAAACCACAAAGTACAGGTCTCCGAATGCCATTGCTCTATAAGAGCGGAGATCAGACCCCTATTGGTTGTGATCTCAGGCATATAGCAAATCCAATATAATCCAAGGTCACGAAGTACTGACCTCTCATCCTCTGAAAAATGAAATCTGTAAACAAGTCCCGCTAGCCTGGACTCTCGACACTGCAAGATATGCCAGAAAAACTACATAGAGATTACAAAAAATAGAAAATTATCAGTTTCAGATATTGAAGAATGTAACAGAAGCTAAAAGAGACAGATAACTGACAAAGACATCAGGCATACAGTGTTAAAAACTTGATTACGGCATTAAACATGGTCAACTGTTGTACTTTTATGCAAAAGTGGCACCTAAACTACGAGTGCGACACTCAAACAATAATTATGACATTTTAAGAAGGCAAATGCAGCACTTTTATCAATTGCAGCTTAGAACTAGCAATTGTGGCATTCAAATCGCAATTGCGGCAAAACCGCAGGCGATTGCGGCAAAGGCATAAATTTTTCAAAAAAGTACAAAATTTAAAAGCAATAAATAATGCAATAAATGACACACAAAGCAAGGAAACTCACCGGATGTCCAGTGCCAGTAGGTCACCGGTATGAACAGACTCGATCAGAAATGTGAACAATGCCTGGAAGACTTGCCATCGCTCGAAAATAGGAAGAAAAGGAAGCAGAAAACAATAAACAAACTCACCAAGAAGATAGGAGCTCCAAATCACAAAGTGACAAATGAAGAGCTCTCTCAGCTAATTATAGGGGTTCTAAAAAACCCTAATTTCACCTAGGAGCTTTGAAATTTCTTCCCAGTCCCCGAAAACTTCATAGGTCAATTACAAGGGCATTTTAAAGTATTTTTCAGATCCGTCAGCTAACCAGTTCCACAATTTGCAGTTTGAACAAATTAACGCTCGTCTCGTGACTTTTTGCTCAAATTTGTTGAGGGGGCATAAATACACCTAGTAAATACTGGGGCAAGCTAGGGAAAAATCAAAGAATCTTTGACACACTATGACAAGTCACATCGCATCAAAGAGGGGCAAATGTAGACACCCTAAAATGGACAGGCTTGCGACTTTACATTAAAAACACTAATTTT
>MU227513.1:4297877-4336972 GCA_018584345.1 Thuja plicata
CAGGATTTCAAGCTCTTGTGCGCCATTACTCCATCAGTTTGGTTCTAGCATTCAAGCCATCTTGCGACCACACACACACATTTCAATTATCAAATTCTCGAAGCTTCTCAAGTCATAGACGCTGCCCTGCCAATACTAAGCATCAAGAATAGCATTTCGGAAGGAGTAGAGAGAAACAATAGAAGCTTCAAGCATCGTGAGGTTTGCATTTATTTGTCTTCCTTTCTCTTGTTTGTACATTTTATTTCTCACATTTCTATTATTCATTTAGTAGTCATTATATACTTGATTTGCATTCATTTGTGAAACCTTTGCTACTAACCCTCGCCTTTGGAAAGCCGTGGGAACCGGAGAGAGAGGCATACAATAAGATTTTGGATTTTTGATGAATTATATATTTAAACTGATCTAGTTTAATTATATAATTGTGATTAACTTTGAATCAAAAGTATGGATTAGGACCTAGGGGATTTGATTTCAGATTAGGGCTTTTGATTTCATCAGAGCATTTTTAGGTGATTATACAGGTATATAAAAATTAGAGGAGAGTTTGAATCATTTGATGATGAGAACATTGTTGATGTATGGTGCGAAGAGGCTAAGTTAGTAATCAAACCCTTGTGGAACAAATAAATATAACCCAAAAGTTTTTTTCTTTGGAAAGGGCTCACCACCCTAAGAGTGTCTTCTTGGAGGCCTTGAGACAGACCCTAAGGCTCCTATAGGACCTTACAATAACCCCTTCTCTCAACCATAACCTCTCACTAAGAGTTACAACTCCTCAACTTTGCATACCCATTTACCAACTCGTTTGCAAATGGGTGATAATTTGTTAATCATGGGATTTTGAATTAGGAATGGGTGGAATGGAATCCTATGTTCTACTTGTTAGTATAGTAGGAAAAAATTAGGAAAGTTATGTACTAAGAGGGGAGGGTTGAATCAGTACCCTTAAAAACTTTTAACCATTAATTCTGATCTATTATAGAGTTGAATATAATGCATATAATGAATATAAAGTAAATATTCCAAACCATAAAATATAAAACACATAACACATAGATTTTGGTCATGTAGAAATCCTTTGTTAGAGGAAAAAAGTGTGGTGGGGATGACACCCACAATCCTTCACTACTACAGTGAAAAGGTTGCTCGGTTAGAGCTATAATTTTTGCTATTTCTGATAGCTTACCCTATTAGGAGTACTATACTTGGTTAAGAGTACAAATAATTATTCACTCTACCTTGTTAGAGGATTTCACAATCTCTAATCTAAGAGATGTACTTGGTTAACAGATTTACAAAATATAAGACCTTTTAGGGCCTACCCACAAGCGAGATTTGTACTTCACTATTTACAAAAAAATTCACTACAAAATATCTGATAAAAGTGCATCAATATAATGTTGTCCAGACTCTGTGTGTTCTATATCTCTGTTACCTTATTCTGCACTTAGTAGCTTAGTACCATAAGCTATGCTTCATTCTGCATACTTCTCCTCTGCTTCACCTTTCAACATATTCATCAAATCTTTCAACTCTATCAACAATCTTTACAATGTCAAACCTCTAAAATCTCAACTCTCTGTAATGTCAACTCTCTTCCAACTCTTTTCTCAACTTTCAAACTGATGTCTTATACCAGATTCAAGAAGTTAAATAGATATAGGGATTCAATAATCAATGATGGATATTAAGTGGTTAAAATTAGGTTACAACTCCAATGTCACATGTCTTGTTAAACTTCATTAATTAATCTTCCTCATGATCTTGTCCAATCACGTGTTTGGATTCCCAATGACTCAACTAACTTTTACCTCAAAATTTGTGCAACACTTCCTACTCGGTGTCCAATTCCAATGTATCTAATTTCAAATTATTTGTCATCTCTGGAGTGCTCAGTAAACATGCTTGTGCTTACTAGGTAAACTCTGTACTCTCTTCTCAGTATTTGTGAGTGCTTGGTAACTGTCCTTTCTTGACTCAATATGTCTAGTTTTCTTGGTGCTTAATACCTACTCGGTACTTGGTGGCAGTCTTGGTTTCCTTTACCGACTGTGTCTTCTTCATTGTATGAATTTTGCAAAAAACTAATAACAACAAACTCTCTTTAGGAGTAACAATATCCCCCTTTGACATTAGTTTGGCATTTAAGAAAAACTTCAAAGTCATCAAAATTTTCAAAACTTTAAAAAGTGATGACTCCCCCTTTGGTAATGCTTCTCAAAATTTTACTACTTATATCTCCCTTGTGTATATCTTCCTTTACTATATATATCTCCCTCTTTACTATATATATCCCCCTTTTTTTGATAAGCATGCGAAAAAATTACTTACTTAGTCTTGTCTTCCTAAAGTATCTTGTAAAAAATATGTTTATACTTAGCCTTTGCATCAGATAGGCCTGCCTCCCATATATCCTTTAGTGTTTTCATAACTACTATTTGAGTAGCAACATCTACTGCCATACCAATAATATTGTCTAATGAACTGCCATTGGGAGTGGCAATTAAATATTTGGCTTTCTTTAAGTGATTTTGCATTGAGTCCATGTGGGTAATGAGTGTAGCTTGCAACTCTAGGAGTTCTAACCTTAGTTTATACTCTACATTTCTGAGCTCTTGTTGCTTTCCCATGAGTAGTTTTATCTTTGTGTAATAAGCCTATAGGGATCTAGGCTCGACGGAAATGATCTTTAGCTTCTCAGTCATATCTTGTTCAACAATTTCCTCTTTCTCCTTGATCTCTTTAAGAAATTGGGAAATAAAAAAAAATTTCTGAAATAATAATAGAATATCAAACAATTTTCTCTCTATGTTAGTGCATGCTTTAGAAAGAGTTACCTTGTCAAGTGCAATATTCTTCAAAATTGCTTCTAATAATTTTTGATCCATCCTCTTCTAATGAATTTTCATCATCCCATTTGTTGTATCTTGATTAGGTTCATGCACTTGTTTAATTAGTTCTTCCACTTGATCAAATAGATTTGCTTCTTTATTTATAGTAGCATTAGGTATAATCTCTTGTAACACTTCTTTGATATATTCTAATACAATATTTTCTTTCTTCTTCTAAAGTGATTTATTTTGTATGGCCTTGAGTCTTACTAACTCAACATATTCCTTCATCTCATTAGGGTCCATATTTTCCAGATCTACCTCCAGTAGTATAATTGGTTGGCTCATGTCTATATGTTTCCTCTTCTTTGATTTCTTCTTTTTATTTGTAATACTATCACTAATAGACAATATGGTGGATGAAGATGCCTTTAATGCATCTGATACACTTTATAATTTAATTTCTTCTTGCTTGTCAGTACCTTTGTCTGTCGGTGACTCTTCTTTATTTTCTTCTTGTTTCTCTTTGGTTTTATCTTCTATCTTTTCCTCTGTCTGGTGTTATGTCTTATCTACTTCCTTATGTTCTTCCTGCCTATTCTCTTTCTTATCCTTTTCTTGTTCCCTTTCTAGTTATTTCTCTTTTTCCTTCTCTTGTTCTTTGTCTTATTCCTGTATTGTGGTTTCCTTGGTTGAAGGTGCCTCGGTGTTCTATTATGTGTTAGGACTGGTGGCCTCAGGCTCCTTAGTTTCTCCTTGTTCTATTTCCTTAGTCTTTTTAGTGCCTTTCTCTTTTGTATCGGTTTCCATTTTAGACATTTCAATATCAACATCTAAATACTCATTGACTTTTTCTAATAATTTTGCATCAACAACATCAACTATATCTATTTGTTCAGTTTCTGTGTCCTTGTCAGTCATCACATCTTCATCATCTACAATTTTGGTTACAAGGTCCTCCTCTATAATACCTTCAATCAAAATTTCTTCTTTATCCAATGTAAGGTCAATAGGATCTTCCTTACTTTTCTCTTTGGTACTCTGGCATTTTCCTTTCGTATCTTCCCTGTAAATAGAAATGATTTTTCTCCATTGTACATTGGTCTCTTCTTGTACTTTCTCTAACTCTCCATTCACGATCCTTAAAGATCTACTTTTGATAATAAAATGGTTAGAGTAGGTTTTCATTTTCTCATCAATCTGAGTTACAGACATAGTAGGTTGTGCTATAATTAGGGATCTTTTCCTCATTTTATTTTCAATTTTCAATGCATACTTCCATCTATAATCAATTTTTCTATTTAGTTCAATAGGTAGACGACTAACAACTTCAATTAGTGCAAGTTTAAACTTATTCAAAGTAAAAACAACTGCCTCTTCTATCTTGGTTTTACCTTCTTCATCTTGATTGTCATACATCATATATATAATTCCAGAGATTCCCCCATTATTCTTAACTATCTCAATTTACTCATCATGAGTCATTTGTATTCTACCTGAGCCTACATTCTTATGTTTGTTGAGGTCTTTACTGTCTATTTCACTATTTTCTTTCAAGTTCAATTTCATCCTTGTTTGTATTGTATCCATCTTGCTTCTCACATATGTCTTTCTCTTTGGCTCACCGGCTTCAGATTTCCTTTTTTCTCTTGGTGTAACTACAGACCTTGTATTTGGTCTTTTTGTCTTAGCAGTCGGTGAGGCCTTCATTGCTAGTAGCTCTATCCCTTTTGTTTTAGAGGATTCATCCTCATATGTTTCATCATCAAATCCAAGATCTTTGATAAAATTTCAATCATTTTGTCTGTCCTCCTTTGGGCTTTAGGTATTAGGATTTTTTTTTCTCTTCTCTTTAACCTGTTCATAGGTTCCATACCTTTTGGCTCTTTTGTTACGGGCTTTGCTAACAAAGCTTCTATTTTTTTTATTTTCAATGTCTGTGTCCATCTCATATTCCATAAGCTGTATGCAGGTGCTTTTAGGTTCAACTGCCTTTATGATACATGTGTCAGTGTCCACTTCAAAACATATGGTGTCATTATATTTTTCAACCAATTGGGGTTCTATCCTATAATTATTATTCATCTTAGCTTGAATTTAAGAAAATAACTATTCATAACCATATCAAGATCTTCTCCTAGACTCAGGATGTAATCATTGATTTGATATATGGCAAGTTTCTTTGTGCTCCATGTAACATTACCGATATATGGGAAGAAATTCCTAAAATAGAAATATTTTCATACCAGTAACGATCCAAAATTCAAATTATTTGAATTTTCTTTCCTTATGGTATTCAAGTTTTCTTCCAATTTCTTCAGAAAAATCCCACAGATGTCTATCTGCATATCCTTCTTCATAATTTTGTATACCAAATCTACAGCTCCACATGGTACGATGTCAACTTTGGAAGATTGAAATACTCGGTAGGATATAACATTACATGAAAATTTTAGTTCAGTTTCTTCAATAGTAGATGTCTTCAAACCTCTCCCATCCCATTTTGCCTTTGTCAATTCACTTAGTTTTTTCTTCTAAATTTTCCTTATGGCCTTTGGCTTGTCACCAATCGGGTAACTAGTTACGATGTGTAGAACATCTTTTGTGATCTTCACTGGTTGGTTGAGCCACATGAATTGGTTGTGCACTTGGCTGAGGACCATCCTTACCCACTATTTTGAATACTCTCAGTATATGAAGGGCATGAGTCAAACCCTTAGTCTCCAAATGAACGTGGTAATCTTAAAGATTTTCATTTACACATAGTTTCTGAAATGACACATCAATCTCTTCTATGCATATCTCCTCAAATTTTAAATGTATAAATGATCTGGCATCTTCAATCAATATAACCCTTGGTGTTATTAATGTTAGGGCTCCCATTTTATCAGGTTTTGCTGGTATTGCTGGTGGTAGCTTATACTTAGGGTTCACAGGTTCAGTGGTCTCTACAACAGTTGGGTTCTTAAGCTTTGGTGCCATCTTTTCAAATTATCTATTTGATTTACTTAGGGCTTTGTATTTCTTGATTTGATTGCGCAAAAAAAACTAGGGTAGCACCAACTGATATCCAAATATGTTCAACTTATCTTCCAAAAGATTGTAATAGCTTAGGAATATTTTGTTGATCCTTTGAATACAATTGAAGATTCAACTTTGCAATTTTTCTCACAATGCTCTTGAAAATGTTAAGTGACAATGATAGACAACTAAGTCTATTTATATCTTTCACTCAGTTTTAGGGTTTCCAATGGTCATAAAATAACAATAAATGCTTTACCGATCCCTTTTAACAATTTCCTTTACTTACTTCTTACTGAATGATTTAAGATATGAATTTAACAATATTTATCCAAATGCATCTAAATATGTTAATGTAGATCTCTGCACTCATACTAGGAATATATTTAAGATTTAAATATTTGCTTTGTAGTTCCTATACATACCTTATGATTGATTAGATAGAGTTGGTTTCACCTGAACCGGAGGAAGTGGTGCCTTCAAATATCCCAAATGATGTTCCATCTTCCAAGGTCTTTCTCTTCCATGTCCTATTCATCTACTCTCTCATTTCTTCAACATTTACTTTTGGTATCTCAGATCTTTCTTCCTCGATGTGAGTCTTCTCTTGGTACCTGGAGTCTTGGGCAAGGTGACCTATTTTGTGACTATATAAACATGCCATTCCTAGGTTTCTCCAAGTTCTGCTATTGTTTCTGTCATGAAGTAACATACAATTTCCTGCTATGTGTCCATACATTCCACAGACTAAACATGATATCCTTGTATTGTAGTCCCATGGTATAGATGTATTCTTTTAGTTACTCTACATGTTCTGTTACTTCAGTACCCATTTTTCATTTCTCCTTGGTGATCTACATTCTTCAAACTTGTGATTGTACTTGTTGCAAGTACTGTAGTATCCATCAAATTTAGGTTTCCTTGTGTTGTTAACAATTCTTGATCTACATTCAAATCCTCGATGCCCATACTTATTTTAGTTATAGAAATGCCCATCAAAATTAGGTGAAGTCAATGACTTACCTCTTTTTCTTTTTCAAACATTTGCAGTATGTCCAGATTTCCCACAGTGGCAACAACTAGGCTTGTTTGTCTTCGGTGGGACACAATTGTCTTGTTTTTCTAGCTTGCTTAGATGATTCTCCTTTCTCAGTAGTGCTCTTACTACTGAATCCAAGTCCAATTTTGTCAGTAGGTTGTTTATAACCTTTGATCCATGCATCCAATGATCTTAGTGCTTCATCACTTCTCTTTAGTACCTCATTGGCTTCTTTTTCAGTTTTTAGTTCCCTAGACAATCTTTCAACTTCACATTTTAGTGTTTGATTTTCAGATTCTTTCTCAACTATTTTAGTCTCAGACTTTCTTTTATCTTCTTCAGCTAATTTTAGTGCATTTTCAACTACTCCCTTGGAGTCAAGTATCTCAGTGACTCTTACTTTTTGTGCCTCTTGTTCTTTCTTTTCTGATTCCAATTTTTCGGTGAGTGTCTCAAGATTATCAACATGTTCTTGAGTGGATTTGATTTCTCTACATAGTTTCTTCCTCACTCTCAAGGAATTTTCTAACTTTCTTTTCAGATCTTCAATCACCTCTTGTGCATTTTCTAGTTCGAACTCAAGACTATTAATATTCTTAGATTGCTTTTAACTTTCCATAGTCATGATCTTTCCTCTTAGGTGGTTAAACCATTTTCTCAAGAGACTAGCTCTAATACCAATTGTTAGTATAGTAGGAAAGTTATGTACATAGAGGGGAGGGGTGGATAAGTACCCTTAAAAACTTTTAACCACTCATTCTGATCTGTTACCAAGTTGAATACAATGCATATAATGAACATAAAGTAAATATTATAAACCATAAAATATGAAACACATAACACATAAAATGATCAATAAGGAAAAAGACAGCAGCAATGTGGAGAAGACGGGACCGGGATCGAGAACCAGAGCCAGTGTGAAGAAAAAGAGCCCTAAGGAGGACAAAGAGACCGAGGAGCTGAAAACCTCGGTTAATAACATGCAACTCATGGTCCTTGAAGCATAAGAGGTGGTTAAAGATATGTAATTGTTTTTTCTCTACTTTTTTTGGTTGGTCTTTTTTTGCTGTCCCTGCTGAATCCTGTTATTACTTTGGGATTTTTTTCTGGTCGAATTGTTGTGTTGCTGTTCCTTTCTATTCTGTTTCCTTGGCATAGCTGTTTATGCTTTTAAAACTGTGTATCTTTAAATTCTAGGTTGCAGGTCCTTGTAAAACCTGCTGGATACTTTGGTTTCTTTTGTAAAGGTTTCAGGTCCTTGTAAAACCTATTTTTTCTTAATCAGAACACATAGATTTTGGTCACACAAAAATCCTTTGTTAGAGGAAAAAATAGCGGTGGGGATGAAACCCACAATCCTTCACTACTGCAGTAAAAAGGTTGCTCTATTAGAGCTACAAATTTTTATACTTCTGATAGTTTACCATGTTAGGAGTATTATACTCAGTTAAGAGTAGAAAAGATTTATTCAGTCTACCTTGTTAGAGGATTTCACAATCTCTAATCTAAAAGATGTACCTGGTTAAATGATTTACAAAATATAAGACCTGTTAGGGAGATTTATACTTCACTGTTTACAACAAAATTCACTACAAAATGTCTGATAAAAGTGCATTAATCTAATGCTGTCTAGACTCAGTGTGTTCTATATCTCTATTACCTTATTCTGCACTTGGTAGCTTAGAATCATAAGCCCTTCTTTATTATTCATACTTTTCCTCTGCTTCACCTTTCAACATCTTCATCATCTCTTTCAACTCTGTCAAATTTTTTACAATGTCAACCCTCTCCAATGTCAACTCTCTATAATGTCAACTCTCTTCCAACTCTTTTCTCAATGTTCCAAAATGATGTCTTATACCAGATTTGGGCGGTTAACTAGATGTTTTTGGAATAATGGAAGGGTCTGTACTGAGAGGGGAGGGGTGAATCAGTACCCTTAATTTTTTTTGTCAAATAACCTTAGTACTCATAACTTGCATTACCGACCATTGTTTCTTTACTACCTCATGCATGTAATATCATAACATAAATGTAATTGCATGTAAACAAACATAGAAACATTCATGAAACTTAGTTACACATGACACAAGAATTGATAATGTGAAAACCCCTATTAGAAGGTAAAAACCATGGTGTGGATGAAACCCACAAAGCTTCATTATCTACAGAATGGAAGATGTTGGTTAAGGCTACAAGTTGTGATCACTTCTGATGATCTTACCCTGTTAGGAGTAACATGTTAGACTTGGTAAGTCTACTCGATTAATATATTTTAACAACAAAATGTATGTGTGCACTCGGTTAAGAGATTTACAATAAGATTGTTAAGTACACCTTCTTGAAGGATTTCTTCTATTTTCTACAATTGTTAGAGAGAAGGAAAAAATACTTATGACCTGATAGCTTACAATCTTGAATTTCTGATTATAGATCCATTAAGTTCACAAAAACAATATCACCTTTTTGTGATGGATAATACCTTTGTTTTGCTTGGTATCCTTGAATCTAGTTCTTCTTAACTAAATTTTGATTTATTTGTTCTTCTACATGAAAACCTCTGTTTGATCCATAGATGTCCTTCAACAACTAAAATCATCATTGTCTTGATTGATTACTGCATCTATTTATACAAGATTATGACCTAATTAGGTTTCACACTTTTCTTGATAACTCTAATGAACAAAGGTTTACAACTTGACCTTGATTTCCTAGTTTGCATGTATACAATTAGTTAAATTGATTAAATCCATTACTTATGTTTTGCTTGATCCTCAAGAAACAATTTTCTAGCTAAGCATAAAGCTATTTTAAGACTAAAGTTCTTTAGCTGAAGTGTATCTCAGATCCACTTTTCTTGGGAATACAACTGTCTCTCGGTTGACTGGTGCTCAGTATACTCTGTAGACTATTATTGGTGATGTCTCTATAAGACTTTGATCAGTTTAATCTGTGAGATGTCTTCCTCGGGTTGCACTATAAACTATCTTTCGGTGTACACTATGACCTATAGTCCAAAACTATTTATTTGTATACTAATGACAACTTCTGATCCTTTAAGGATTATTAATATCCCCCTTTGGTATTAGTATGAAAAAATGATATGTACAGTGTATACATTTCATTGACTCCCCCTATGTGCATGCATCAGTATAATGTATGTACATGTTTTACTTGGTACATTTTCCCCTTTCTGGTACTTTCATTTTCCCCCTTTTTTGAAATTAATGACAAATATGTAGTACTTACAGCTTGTCCAATATGTATGAATATGATTTCTGTATGGCTGCCATCAGCTTGTCCCATTTCTCCTTGAGGTGTTTGAGGGTCATGTGCTCCAAAGTTATTCTGGTGTGCATGTCATAGATACTCTCCGTGACTTACATTTCTGGGGTGGTAATTAGAGTCTTTGCCAAAGTCATGTGTTCTAGCAACAATGTGAGATTCGGTAGTAACATATCTTGGAGCTCGATTATTTCATCTCTAATTTTTCTCTCTTGCTTTTTAATTTCAAGTCTCAACCATTTTGATTCTAAAATTTTCTCATAATTTAGTTTGAATGCATTTGGATTGGTTGAAAGACTTTGTGCACTTGTTTTTCAGATCCTCATTTATTTTAGCAATCTTTTCACTATGCTCAGTAGTGAATTTCTCTAGTGTGCACAAATTTTGAACTAAGTTAACTACTTCTAATATGATTGGTTCTAGTTTAGTTACTATCTCATAAAGTTTTACCTTGTTCTATACCACTTCCTGGCTAATTTTCTTGGTTAGCTTATAGTGACACTTCTCTTCTGCACGTTCTTCAATGACCTTGTCAACTTCTACATTTTGTGATGTTATGGCCTCAGTCAAAACTGCTAGTTGATCAAGGATTGGTGCACTTTGATCAATTTGTTTGTTAGGAACTATTTGAAATAGGATTTCCTTTGTAGTATCCAGGACTTGTGAATTTTTGTGCTCCTTCTTGAGCTTGTCTTTTATTTCCTTCCTTTTTCATAGTTCTCCATACTTTTTTAGTGAGTCAGGATCCAGTGTTCTTGGATCACAGTCAGGTATGTCAATTATTTCTTCAACTGGGGCCTTATTCTTCTTGTTCTTCTTTTTCTTTGGTATGTTTCTCATAGTAGGAGAATGTGGAACAATATAAAGAGCCTTTTGTTGCTCTATCTCTATTATTTATTGCTTGGGAGGTGTGGTGCCTTTTCTAGGTGGCTCGGTCAATACCTATTGGTCGGTTGTAGACGTCTCTACATCAACCTTGTCTTGACTTGCAACCTTTTATTCCTTTCCACTATCCTTGGTAGGTGCATCATTTGGTTTCTCTGCACTTTTATCTATCTTTTCCTTTTCCCCTTGTTCATTTCTTATGTCCATTGGTGTGTCTGGTTCAGGCTCAGGTGTTTTCTCTTTTGATTCTGTTAGTATATTGATAGCTTGTATCAATAAAGGCATGTTACCTGGTACAATTTCCTATGCAATATTTGTAGTGTCCTATTTCTTTGGTTGCTTGGTGGAAATACTTACATCTTCATCATTCTTGGGATCATCATCAGAATCAATTTGAGTTATATCTTTTATAGTGATGTCTGGTGTTTCTCCTGATGTTTGCAATATTTGAGGTATGTCATCCACGACCTTACTTGCCTTTGTTTTCAAATAAATCAGATTAACATCCTCAGTGTCATTGATGAAGATATGCTTAGGGATTGGTGTGGCCTCCTTCTCCTCATTGTAAGCTATCTCAGTTAGATCTAGTACCCACTCAGGTGGATTGAAGATTTGTGTCCAAATCTTATTGCTTTCTGCATTAATCTCTTCTAACCTATCTTGCAATACTTTGTATTCTCTTGTCTTAGATAAAAATTTATTTGCATGCTTCTACATTGTTGATTCAATTTATTCAACTGTTGACTTGGGCATGAATGTAACTAGGGATCTCTCCCTCACCTGTTTCTCCGTGTGTAATGCATATGTCCATCTGGATGATATCTTATCATTTAGCTCTTGTGGATTGTGACTTCTGAATTGTAGAAGTACATATTTTTATTCTACCATCATTTTAATGATAGCTTATTCTAATTTATTTTGGTCCTTGGTAGACATATGTACCTATTATCTAATCTTATTATTTTCTATACTGCTTGTATTGATGATTGACAGTGTAATTTCATCAATTTTCTTTGGAATTTTGGCCTTCTCTGGCTGTATTCTCTGTTCTCTTTCATCCTTTTTTGTATCATCCTTATCTTCTCTTCCTCTTAGATATCTCCTTCTCTCTTTCTATGTTGATTTCCTAGTTGAGGATGTATCCTTTCTTTTCATATAATTTTTCATAGTTCCCTTCTTCAAGGGTGGTGAGTCTACCTCTTTTTTTTTGTCTTACTCCTTGTTCTTGATGCAACTGTTACATTGGTAACCTTTGTTTTCTTGATAGGTCATGAATCTGATTTAGTAGACTCTAAATCACTTATCTCTTTAGCTTCACCAATGGGTGAGTGATCCTCGGTGATATATACTGATTATTCTAAGTCTTCATCATTTACCGACAATTTCTTTTGAAGAGTGCTCTTTATTTTTGTCTTATTCATGTATATCTTCTTTACTACTCAACCAATCTTGATTATAGACTTGGCTTCCTCACAAGTTGCAAATCTTTTCAAGGTTTTATCCACTAACTCATTTAGTAGGGTTTCTATAGACATTTTAGCTTGATCAATGTCAATATCATATTCTAGTGGTGGTAACCATGTTGTTCTTGGTTGTGTAGGTTTGATGAGTGTCGAGTTGGTGTCAAATCCAAAACATATCTCATCTTTTTATTTTTCCACTAGTTGAGCAGGGATTCTCATCCTCTTCTCCATTCTAGTCTTGAATGTGGAAAAGTAGCCATCCATAAAAGGTATGAAATTTTCTCCTAGTGACTTAATGAAATCACTAATTTATGCAATGATTGGTTGGTTTGTGTCCCAAGTGACATTACCGTCTGAAGGAAAGAATTTCTATAAATAGAAGAATGTGCACATAAGGAGGGAACCAAACTTACATGTGTTAGATATGGCTGATCTAATTTTTCTCATATTCTCCTCCAGTTTCTTCAGTAGCAGCTTGGATATGCTTAGTTATAGTCCCTTCTTCACAATTTTATATGCAGTGCCAACTGCTCCACATGCTATGTTGTTCATTCCACTAGCTTGGAATATCTTGTATCCAAGTACACATGCACCAAATTTCATCTTGAGGTTGGTGATTGTATTGAGTTTCAACCCTCTGTCATCCGATTTAGCTCCAATTAGCTTTTTAATGTCGGGGTGTGAAGGATGCTTTAGTGTTTTTTCCTTCTCGATGATGGGATAACCGATCATTGCATGAATCACATATTTTGTGATCGGTTTGGGTTTATCTAGCCATATTTTCCCATCATGTTCTTAGCTGAGTACTATCTGTATCTACTCAGTTTTGAACTCTTTCAGGAATAGTAGGGCATTGGTTAACCCTTTCACTTCTATGTGCTTATACTCATCCTATAGGTTTCTATCCTTAGATAGCTTCTTGTAAGCTTCTTGAATCTCAAGGTCTCCGATCTCTACAACCTTGCAGTGAATGTATGTATGGATATCTTCAACCAGCAAAACCCTAGGAGGAATACTTGAAAATCCTCCCTTGTCATCGAGTTGTGATGCAACCTCAGGAGAAAACTTATAATTTGGTTCTTCACAGGCCGAGTTCTTGATCAAGGCTATCTTCTTGTCCTTTGTGTTCTTGATATTTGTGACCCATGATGTGGTTGCCATTGTTCAAAAAATTAGGGATTTTTCATAAATAAACAGTTAGCTCAGTGAGTCTAGATACTCACTTGATCTTTGATGTGGATGCTAAGAATCTGTCAGAGTGGCTTTGAATTTTCTGTTGGTAGCTCTACAATCTTCTCTCTTCTTAGTCACTCTTTTTTCCTCTGCTCTCACTCTTTATCGCTGGGTGAATAAATGAGATTTCATCAACCCTTTTATAGAAAATGTGCCCTAAGTGATCTATTAAATGCTTCACCTACTTCTAAGTCAACAAAACAATGATGCTTGGTAAGCACACAAAAGACTTCAGCTCGGCAAGTATTCAATACTTGATAAAAGGTGCCAACTTGTTTGTCTCCTACATGTTAACTGATGATGCTCGATGTATATTGTCAACTCAATTATCTTTCCTATCTTTACCAATGTGTAGTTTATGCTCAGTTTATATTTAATCAAATAGACTAGATTCACATAACATAATAAGTAATACCATAGTGCATCTTCATTTATGCTAATTTGGCATATTATCAATGAATGTTGGAACTGATGTAAAATATATCTTTGTATAGTGCAATTCCATACTTACTTGTATTTCTTAGGTGGGGGTGGTGGTATCACCTAATCCATTAGATGAGGTGTCACAAACTATATTGCTTGGTCAAGCATTATCATTGTTTGAATCTCTCCTCCACATTTGATTTCTCATTCTCCTGATATCTTCAATAATGTTTCCATTTGCAAAAGTGCTTGACTCTGTCACTCAGTCTCTATAGTCCTTGCTTAGGTGACCGAACTTATGACAGTGTAAGCACGCCATTCCAGAGTTAGTCTAGTTTCTAGATCTTCTTATCCCTTTCCTCATACTGTTTGTAGGTATATGTCCATATCTACCACATGCTATGAAATTTACCCATGTGTTGTAATCCCAAAAATATGAGTTACCGACTCTTCTAAGTTTATATGCATTTTCTTTCTCTTTAGGTTTCTATACTTTCTTTTTCTTTTTCCTATTCATTAGATGTGTGGTCATGTATGTTTCAAGTAGGGAAATATTTCTCCATGTAGGATTCCTTCTTTGGTTTTTTCACCTTAGATCTACATTCATGTTCTTTGTGTCCATGCTTGTTACAGTTATAACAATTGCCTATGAATGTAGAAGTAGATTTAGGAATACCTTTAGCTTTGCTCTTGCAAACATTTGATGTGTGGCCTAGTTTTCCATAGTGATTGTATGAATGTTTCTTTTCTCTTGGATTTGTGTAGACATCTCTTTGATCAACTCATTTTGATGATTCTTCATTCTTGGTATACCCTAAACCAGTATTTTTGTTGAGTCTTCTCTGTCCATTAATAAATTCATCCATTCCCTTTGTGCTGTCTTCAGCTTTCCTGATCATATCATTATGCTGTTGCTGAATCTTTGCTTCATGATTCAGTTTCTCATTTTCTTCTTTTAGTTCACTAATAACTTCCAATTTTCCATTTAGTTCTATGTTCACTCGGTTGGCCTCATGACTCATAAGAACTATTTGATTGGTGATCTCAATGTGATGTTGAGTAAGTATCTGTATCTTTGATTCTTTCTCTTGCAATTTCTCGGTAATATTTCTCCTGTCATCAATAGCTAATGTTCTTTCTTGTTCATCTTTTCTTGCATTATTCATACTATCAATCATTCTTACCATCTGTGTTTCTTGACCAATCTACAATACCTTCACTTGTTCAGTCAGATGTTGATTTATTTCATTCAGACTTGTAATGCTTCCTTTAGATGTGTAATATGTATTACCAGATCTAGATTGAGATAAATCAAATAAATTAGATATCTCTTCTTCATGATAGTCAGTTTCATTGTAGCAAGATGCCATGACTTTTATTTTATCCAATAACTCTTTAATCTTGTTTCTTGCTTCTTTGTATTTCTCAAAGAAAATTTGTATTTCCAACTTTTGATTCTCAATATTTTTATCAAGCTTATACCTTTCCATTGTATGATATTTTCTCTCAAGTGATTTAAACTTTTCCAAATAAGAGATCTATCTCTGATACCAATTGTTGGAATAATGGAAGGGTGTGTACTAAGAGGGGAGGGGTGACTCAATACCCTTAAATCTTTTTTATCAAATAACCTTAGTACTCATAACTTGCATTACCAAACATTGTTTCTTTACTACTTCATGCATGTAAAATCATAACATAAATGTAATTTCATGTAAAAAAACATAGAAACATTCATGAAACTTAGTTACACATGACATAAGAATTGATAATGCATAAAACCCCTGTTAGAAGGTAAAAAATGCGGTGGGGATGAAGCCTACAAAGCTTCACTATCTGCAGAATGGAAGATACTGGATACGGCTACAAGTTGTGATCACTTATGATGATATTACCCTGTTAGGAGTAACATGTTAGACTTATTAAGTCTACTTGGTTAAGATATTTTAACAACACAATGTATGTGTGCACTCGGTTAAGAGATTTACAATAAGACTATTAATTCCACCTTCTTGAAGGATTTCTTCTATTTTCTACAATTTTTAGAGAGTAGGCAAAAATAATTTTGACTTGATAGCTTGAAATCTTGAATTCTTTATTACATATCCATTAAGTTCACAAAAACAATATCATCTTGTTGTGATGGATAATACCTCTGTTCTACTCGGTAGCCTTGAATCTAGTTCTTCATAAGTGAATTCTACTTTATCTGTTCTTCTACATGAAAACCTCTGTCTGATCTATAGATGTCCTTTTGCAGCTACAATCATCATTGTCTTGATTGATTAATACATCTATTTATAAAATATTATGACCTAATTAGGTTTCACTCTTTTCTTGATAAATCTAATGATCAAAGGTTTACTTGACCTTGATCTCCTAGTTTGCATGTATATAATTAGTTAAAATGATTAAATCCATTACTTATGCTTTACTTGATCCTCAAGAAATAATTTTCTAGCTAAGCATAAAGCTATTTTTAAAACTAAAGTGCTTTAGCTGACATGTATCTCAGATCCACTTTTCTTTGGAATAAAACAACCTCTTGGTAGATTGGTGCTCAGTATACTCTGTAGAATGTGCTCGGTGATGTCTCTGTAAGACTGTACTTAGTTTACTCTATGAACTGTCTTCCTCGGGTTGCACTATAAACTATCTGTTGGTGTACACTATGACTTTCAGTCCAAAACTATTTCCTTGTATACTAATGAAAACTTCTGATCCTTTAATGATTATCAGATCTAGGGCTTCAAGAATCAATGATGGAGGTTAAGTGCATAAACTTAGGTTACATATCCAATATTGAATACCTTTTAAGACTTCAACAATTGATCTGCCTCATGATCCTATCCAATCATGTGTTTGTTGTCCCAATGACCCAACTAACTTTTACCTCAAATTCTGTGCAACACTTCCTACTTGGTGTCCAAATCTAATGTATCTAGTTTCGAATGAAATGTCACCTCTAGAATGCTCGGTAAACATGCTTGTGCTTACTCGATAAAATCTTTACTCTCTTCTTGGTATTTGTGACTGCTCAATAATTGTCCTTGCTTGAATTGATATATGTAGTTTTCTCGGTGCTTAATCCCTACTCGGTACTCGGTGGTAGTCTCAGTTACCTTTACCGACTATGTCTTCTTCATTGTATGACTTCCTTCCCTCGGTTTCTTTCACCGATATATGACTCTTACAGAAAACTAATGACAAAAAAATATCATTAGGAGTAACACTACTTGGACTCAACACAACCCAAAATGGTCATTCAACCCCTCTAAAAAGGCTTGGAAACACAAAAATGACAATTAGACCTAGTGAACAAGGCCTAATTGCTAGTAGGTCTATTCCTCAAGTTTTTAGGACTTAAATCTGCAATCTCCCAAAGGATCCCCTGAATAAGTCATGTTTTATGACACCCTTTATGGACTTCTACCAACACCCCAAGTCTTGGTTTGTGACTCCCACAATGAGGGTACTGTCCTTCATAAGGCTAATAAGGCTAAAAGTCCTAATTGGGTTTATTTTACAAAGAAAACCCTTGGAAATGAATCCTCCCTACATTCTTGACCATTAAATAACTTAGAGAGATACCTAAAACCACACAATCCACCATTGGTTCACATCCATCCACTTCACCCTTAACTCTACAACCTAGTTTGCAGTCACAATCTTGTCGAGCACATAGAGATGCTTGACTAAGGAATTAAAGTTCTATTGACTTCCTTATCCTTCCTAATCCAAACTAAAAGATTCCTAAAATACATTTTCCTAAATTAGATTTTACCCAGGGTCATTGATTCTCCACGGTGAAATATAAAGTTAGAGACATTTTAATGGGAAACCCTAGTTGAGGGTTCAAATTGTTGGAATAATGTAATGATGTGTACTGAGAGGGGAGGGGTGAATCGGTACCCTTAAATTTTTTATCAATTAACCTTAGTAATATTTTATTTCATTACCAACCATATTGATTTTCTACCTTATGCATGTAATATCATATCATAAATGTAAGTTCATGTAAACAATCATAGAAACATTCATGAAACTTATTTACACATAGCTCAAGAATTGGTAATGCAGAACCCCTGTTAGAAGGTAAAAACTACGGTGGGGAAGAAGCCCACAAAGCTTCACTATCTAGAGAATGGAAGGTTTGGGTTAAGGCTACAAGTTGTGATCACTTCTGATCATCTTACCCTATTAGGACTAACATGTTAGACTTGTTAAGTCTACTCGGTTAAGAGATTTTAACAATACTATTAAGTGTGCACTTAGTTAAGAGATTTACAATATGACTATTAAGTCCACCTTCTTAAAGGATTTCTTCTATTTTCTACAATTGTTAGAGAGTAGTCAAAAATACTTATGACCTGATAACTTGCTTAATACAGATCCTTTAAGTTCACAAAAACAATATCACCTTATTGTGATGAATAATACCTCTATTCTACTCGGTAGCCTTGAATCTAGTTCTTCATAACTAAATTCTTCCTTTTGTGTCCTTCTGCATGAAACTCTCTGTCTGATCAATAGATGTTTTCTACGGCTACAATCATCATATTATTGAATTATTATACATCTATATATACAAAGGTTTTGACCTAATTAGGTTTCACACTTTACAAGAAAAACTCTATGATCAAAGGTTTACAACTTGACCTTGATCTCCTATTTTGCATGTTTTCAATCAGTTAGAGTGATTAAAACAATTAATTATGCTTTACTTGATCCTAAAGAAATGGTTTTATAGCTAAGCACAATGCTATTTTTAAGACTAAAGTGCGTTAGATGACATGTATCTCAGATCCACTTTTCTTGGGAATAAAAATGTCTCTCAATAGACTGGTGCTCGGTGATGTCTCTGTAAACATATTAATCTTGGGTTACTCTATGAACTATGCTCTTAGTTTACTCTTTGAACTATCTATCAGTTTACTCTGTGAACTGTCTATCAATGAGAGTGTTATCGGTGTTTACTGATTTTGGTGATCACTATGCTAAGACATTTTCTGTGACCTTTGTGCTTAACTATTTCGGTGACCTATGCGCTTGATTGAATGCTGTCACTTGGTGATCATGTAACCAAAGGTTTAAAAACTATTTCCTTGTATACTAATGACAACTTATGATCCTTTAGGATTATCAATCTCCCCCTTTGGCATTAGTATCAAAAATTGATATGTGCAAACTGATATGTTTAGTATATACACTAAGTGTTTACCTTGTCAATAACTCCCCCTATGTGCATGCCTCGGTATAGTTTATGTGCATGTTTCCTCCTTTGTGTATTTCCCTCTTTGGCTTTTGACATGTTTTCCCCCTTTGTAAGGTATATACATTTTCTCCCTTTTTAATGTATACATATAATTTCCCCCTTTTTTAAAAATAATGATAAAGGTGTAGTACTTGCAGCTTCTCAAATATGTGGGCATGATATTTTTGAATATCTGCCATTCGCTTCTCCCATTTCTCCTTGAGGTGCTCGAGGGTCATGTGCTCCAAAGTGATTCTAGCGTGCAAGTCATATATACTCTCGGTAACTGACATTTTTGGGGTGGAAATTAATGTCTTTTTTGAAGTCATGTGTTTCGACAACAATGTGAGATTCCAGAGTAACATAGATTGGAGCTCGATTACCTCATCTCTAATTTTTTTCAACCTTTTGTTTCTCAAGTCTCAACTATTTTGACTCTACAATCTTCTCATAATGCAATTGAAATGAATTTTCCTCGGTTGTGAGACTTTGTGCACTAGCTTTAAGATCTTCATCAATTTTAGCTATCTTTTCACTATGCTTGGTATTGAAATGCTCTAGTGTGCACAACTTTTGAACTATGTTAACTAATTTTGATATTATTGGTTCCAATGTAGTTGCTAGCTCAGAATGTTTTACCTTATTTTCTGCCATTTCTTGGTTGATCTTCTCTGTGAGCTTGTATTGACATTTCTCTTCTGCATGTTCTTCAATTGCCTTGTCAGCTTCTATATTCTATGATGTTATGGCATTGGTAAGAACTACTAGTTGATCAAGTATTGGTGCATTTTGATCAATTTGAGTGTCAGGTACTATTTGCAATAGTATTTCCTTTGTAGTATCTAAGACTTGTGAATTTGTGTGCTCCTTGAGCTTGTCCTATATTTCCTTCCTCTTGCATAGTTATCCATACTTGGTCAGTGACTTAGGATCCAGTGTTCTTAGATCAATGTCATGTATATATATTATCTCATCAAGTGTGATCAGTGATTTACTCTTCTTCTTATTCTTTGGTATGGTGCTGGAAGAAGGGGAATGAAGTACTATAGTAAGTTCCATTTTTAGTTTCTTTTGATTTTTGTGATTGTGTGGGAGGTGTGACACCTTTGGTATGCTGCTCAGTATTAACGTGTTGGTCGGTAGTAGATGCCTCTACATCAACCTTATCTTTATGTCCAGCCTTGTTCACCTCTTTGGTGTCCTTGGTAGTGGCATCACTTAGTGCTTCCTCTCCACTTGTATCTTTCTTCTCCTTTGTTGTATCTTTTTTCTCCCCATGTTCATCACCTTTCTCCATTGGTATGTTTGCATCAGGCTCAGGTGTTTTCTCCTTTGTGTCAATGATAATATTAATAGCTTGTATCAATAAAGGCATGTTACCTGGTACAATTTTTTGTGCAAAATTCATTGTCTCCTTTTCCTTTGTTTTCTTGGTGGAAACACTTACATCTTCATCATTCTTGGGATCATCATCAGAATCAATATTAGTTATATCTTTTATTGTGATTTTATGGTGTTTCCCCTAAAGATTTTAATATTTGAGGTACATCATCCATGGCCTTATTTCCATTTTTTGTTAAATAAACTGGAGTGACATCCTCAGTATCATTGATGAAAATGTGTTTAGGGCTTGGTGTTGTAACCACTGGATTTGTGTTGCAGATAACAGGTGCACATTTTAACACACACAGGTGTGGCCTCCTTCTCCTCAATGTGAGGTGTCTCAGTTAGAACCACTACCTCCTTAGGTGGATTAAATATTTGTGTCCAAATATTCTTGATTTATGTATCAAGATCCTCTAACCTGTCTTGCAGGACTTTGTATGCTCTTGTCTTAGCTGAAATTTCTTTTCATATTCCTGCATTGTTTCATCAATTTATTCAACTATGGAATCGGGTGGCATGAGTGTAACTAGGGATCTTTCCCTTAGCTATTTATCTGTGTGTAGTGCATAAGTCCACCTGGCTGATATCCTCTCATTTAGCTCTTGTGGAATATGATTAAAAAATTGTAGAGGTACATACTTGAATTTTACCATCATTTTGATGATTGCTTCCTCTAATTTATTTTGGTCCTCGTTTGACAAATTCGCCCACTGTCTAATCTTATGTTGTGATATACTGCCTATATTGATGAGTGACTTTGTAATCTCATCAATTTTCTTAGGTATCTTGGCCTTTTCTTCTTCAATCCTTTGTTCTATTTCATCCCTAACAGTATCATCCTTGTCTTCTTTTCCTCTTATATATTTTCTTCTTTGCCTCGATGCTAATTGCCCAGTTTGAGCCTTTCTTTTTTGATAAGTCCTCATAGTACCTTTCTTTATAGGTGGTGAGTCTACCTCTTTTGTAGTATTACTCCTTGTTCTTGATGCAGCTATTACATTTGTAACCTTTGCTTTCTTGGCTGGTGGTGCATCAGATTCAGTATACTAAAAGTCAGTTAACTCTTTACCTTCACCAATGGGTGACTGTCCCTCGATGACATCTTGTTCCAATTATTCATTATTTATTGAAAGTTTCTTTTGAAGAGTATTTATTATTTTTGTCTTCTTTCATTCTATCTTCTTCACTACTAAGCTAGTCTCGATTCTAGACTTGGCTTCTTCATAGGTGCCAAATCTGCTCAATGATTTGTCCAATGGCTCATTCAGTAAGGCTTCAATAGCCTTTATAGCCTGATAAATGTTGATCTCATATTCAAATGGTGGAAACCATACTATTCTTGGTATAGCTAGTTTGATTAGAGTGGTGTCAGTATCCACTATGAAACATATGTCATCTTTGTACTATTCAACCAGTTGTGCAAGGACTCTCATTCTCTTCTGCATTCTATCCTTGAAAGTGGTGAAGTATGCATCCATTATAGATGTGAATTTTTCCCCTAGTGACTTAATAAATTCACTAATCTATGTAGTTATAGGTTGAGTTGTGTCCCACGTGACATTACCGACATAGTGGAAGAAATGTTGGAGATTTGCCTCTGTGCAAATAGTTGATTGTATGTTTGTCATTGATGACAACATATAATATACAACGGTGTTCTATATGCAATTATTAGTATAGATGTCTTGGAGCTATGCGTGTTTATTTACATAGTGTATACATTTTCTAGATGCTATGTTCATTCACGCCGAGTTAGATATGAAGTTTCAGTTGAGTTATGTTAATCAGTTATGGCAATTACAGTGACTGAAGATTATCTGTGAAGAGTTGATGTAATTACATTATTTATTGAGTTGCGCCTATCTTTGGGATATTCATGTTTTTATTCATGTTTAGTTATGAGTTAAAGATAATTATCTAAAGGCACCAAATGTGTTCTATCATAATCATGATGGAGTTAATTTGGTGGAGCTGAATTTGTGATGTGTTGCGTCTATTTAGTTTGGGTTGCGTGGTGCTAATTTGGCTGTGTGCTTGATGTGGCTGACTAAAGAAGTATTGGAGGGACTCCTAAAGCTGACGAAGGTCACATATTTTGGGAAGATACTTATAGTAGTTTATTTGGTGAACGCTAAGTGTGAATGATAAGAAAAGAGATAGAAAAAGTATAGAATAGAATGTCCATTGTTTTGGGAGAGTAAAGACATTTAATTCACCAAAAAAAGATCTATGTGAAGAAGAAGTGGAAGTATACAACACACTGGAACTGATCAAGATAGAATTTCTACTCAAATAGTTCATTATCAGATATAGTGCATATCTATTTTACTGAATGTTGTAGGCTTCATCATTTTAGCAGCGAGTCTTTTGGATAGTGAGTCCTCACCCCTAGAAGGGTTATTTGTAAAAGACTCATAATAGGGTCAGACCCTTAACCAGTTCACTGTACTTATTGCATTGTAAAGAAAAACTCCTAATAGGGTTGAAAGATCTCCTAATAGGGATAATTATACTCAAGTACAGACTTTGTGGGTGCTAATTCCCACTGAGGTTTTTACCTATTTGGTTTCCCCATAACCAAAATTGATCTTGTGTTATTTGAATGTGTTAATGCTTAATCTTATTTTGTGATTAATAGAAGAAAAGAGTTAAAATAGTAGATAAATAATTCACCCCCCCTCTCAATTATCTCTTTGGACTATTTTAACAATTGGTATCAGAGCCAAGTGCCTTGGAAAGAAAGCCTAACAACATAAGGTAGATCAGAAGGCATACTTCAAGAAAGAGATTCCTGAGTTTGATGGAGAAAACTATCTTGACTGGAAGAAAAAAATAATAACACATCTTCAGTGTGTTGGATTTGAGATCTATGAAATTTCCACTCATGCAATTGATGTTCCCACCTTAAAAGACCTTGCAAAAGAAGACTCTACAATTAAAAAAAAGGAAGTGTTCACTCATAATGCAATTGCCAAAGAAGCCCTAATCACTGCCCTATCTAACAGTGATTTTTTGAGATCAAGAAGGAAGATAAAGCATATTCTATTTGGAAATACTTAGAAGATATGTTTGAAGGAGATATCCAAGAAAAGAATGCACACAGAAAAACATGGAAGAAAAGATACAATAATTTAGAGATGCTACCTAAAGAAAACATCAGAGCTTACAATTAGAGGATTAATGAAGCAGTATCAGGTATCAGGAACAATGGTGGAGAAATTTTAGAGGATGATATAATGGACAAACTAATGACCACATTGACAATAGAATATGAGAGAAATATTAACACCTTGGATGAAACTATGAAATTCTCAAATGACTTCAAAAGAGAAACCTTGATCAGTAAAATATTTGCATTTGAGATATCAAGATTGAAAACAGAACCTAAAATTGAGACAACTTTCAAAGCCTCAGTCCATAGTAAGAAATATATAAGCAACTCTAGTAATAATGAAGAAGTGGATACATAACTAGATGAAATCATTGCTATGATTTCTAAGAAAGAAAGGAAAGGTAAAGGGAAATATGAAGGACAACTACCATTCAAATGTTTCTCATGCAACAAAGTTGGTCACTTTGCATCCAAGTGTCATACAAGAGTCAAGAAGTTCAGATCAGATTACAAGCCCAAGTACACTAAGGAATGCTATCATGTTGAAGATGGTGTAACTAATGATGATTCAGGAGAAGATGAAATTGGATTCATTACCATTAAAGACATTGAGAAGATGCTTGAAGAAATGGACAAAGAAGATGAAGAAAAAGCACAAGAGTTAGCATTAGTTTCCAAAGTTGACACCATAACTGATTGGATCATTGACAGTGGATGTTCACACCACATGAAAGGAGACATAGACATATTTGTACATCTAGACAAGTAAAAAGGTGGAAAGGTCATATTTGGAGATAAAACTTGCAAACCTATCATAGGTAGAGGATCTATCACCTTAGATGGAAAGAACAAGACAAATGATGTTCTTTATGTTGATAGTTTGCATCATAACTTACTAAGTGTTGGACAAATACTAGACAAAGGATATCAGTTGGAATTCAAGAACAATAGTTGTACTATCAAAAATAAAGAAGGAGACATGATTGCATTAGGTTCAAAGACCAAAGGTAATGTTTTCCAGCTTAACTCTGAAGTAAGCTATTTTTTTGCAAAAGTGGATGACAGTTGGTTATGGCACAAGAGACTTTTTCATATCAATTTTGACAACATAGTCAAGATAAGTAATGTAAAGGTAGTAAGAGACCTTCCAAGTATTGCAAGACCAGTTGACACTATGTGTAGGGAGTGTGTGATGGGGAAGCATGTGAGGACCTCATTCAGGAGTAAACAAGACTTTGCTAAAAATAAATTAGATCTGATACATACAGATCTATGTAGACCTACTCAAACAAGATCATACTATGAAGAAAGGTATTTCATTTTGTTTGTTGATGATTTATCAAGGATGATGTGGGTTGCATTCTTAAAAGACAAATCTAAATATTTTGAGAAGTTCAAAGTATTCAAAGTTAAGGTTGAGAATGAATCTGGATTGAAGATAAAATGTATGAGATCTGATAGAGGAGGAGAATTCACCTCTGACCAGTTTTATGATTACTGTGAAGAACATGGAATCAAAAGACAGCTAAGTGCACCTAGAACCCCTCAGCAGAATGGGATTGTAGAAAGAAGGAACAAAATAATACTTGACACAACATGCACTATCATGATTGAAGGAAAAGTTTCCCTTACCTATTGGAGAGATGCAGTCAATACAGTAGTCTATACTATCAATAGAATATAATTGAGACCAGGCAGAGACAAGACACCTTATGAACTTTGGTTTGGTAATTAATGTACCTACTGTAAAATACTTCATAATCTTTGGAAGCAAGTGCTACAAGAAAAGAGATGATAGCATTGGAAAGTTTGATGCTAGAAGTGACAAAGGTATTCTTCTTGGTTACTCTACTAAAAGCAAAGCCTATAGATGTTTAAATCTAAGATTGAAGAAGATCATTGAAAGTACTCATGTTAAGATTGATGAGAAGTTTATGATTCAAGAAAGATATTATGAATGTGGTCCCATGATTGAAGATAAGCCCAAAACCATCAATAAGGACATAGTTATCAAAGAAATGTTTTACTGTTATGATGTTTCATGTAACAATCCTGAACCAAGTGAAGAAGAGTCACATATTACAGATGAAAGTGTCACTCCTAAAAACTCAAAATACACATCCAAATAACACTCTAAGGAAGACATCATTGGAGATCAGAGTGATAAAGTATTAACAAGATCCAGAGCAAAAGGTTCAACTATTTATGAAGAGGTATGCTTACTTTCACAGATTGAACCCTTAAGTGTAGAAGATGCATGCAATGATTTAGATTAGAAAAGTGCTATGCAAGAAGAATTAGATCAAATAATCAAGAAGGATACATGGAAACTGGTCCCTAGACCTCATGACAAGTCTATGATTGGAAAACTCATATATATTACTCAATCTAGACCTGATATTTCTAATGCAGTTGGCATTGTTGGAAGATTTACAGCTGAACCCAAGAAAAATCACCTAATGGAAATAAAAAGAATATTCAGATACTTAAAAGGGACTATAGACTATGGTTTATGGTATCCTAACTCAGAGAACATACAAATTCATGTGTATACTAAGGTTGATTGGGCAGGTTGTGTTGATGAAAGAAAGAGTATATCAGGAGGAGCAGTATTTCTTGGAGACAGGTTGGTCACTTGGACAAGTAAAAAGTAGAATTATATCTCTCAGTCAACAACAGAAGTTGAGTATGTTGTAGCAACATTAAATTGTTCAAAAATGGTTTGGATCAAATAAATGATTAAAGACTTTGGTATTTAGATTGATTATCCTATTTTTATTCACTGTGATAACACTAGTACTATCAATATGTCAAAGAACCCTGTGATCATGCAAAGACAAAACACATTGAGATCAAAAACCACTTTCTAAGAGAAAAATTTGCAGAAAAAGAAGTAAAGTTGGATTATGTGAGCACTAAAGAACAATTAGCAGATATTTTTACAAAGCCATTATCAAAAGATACTTTTTAGTATCTCAGGGAGAAGCTGGGAGTAATTCCCTTTCCTGAATCTGATTAGAACTTACAACAAGAACATTAGTCCTTGGTGACTGATGAATGGTTGAATACACTACTTTTGGAGTAGTACCTATACCTAATAGTGTTTGGCACCCTTTTCCATTAGTGTCAAAGGGGGAGTATTAGTAAGGGGGAGCATATACTCTAGGGGAGTATACAGTTAGAAGAGTAGCAGCAGTGAAGAGGAACCTTTGATGAGGATATTGAGAATATTGTTAAAAGAAGGAAGACACTTTGAGTTGATGATATCATATCTTGCCATCAATGTTAAAGGGGGAGATTGTTGGAGATTTTCCTCTGTGCAAATAGTTTATTGTATGTTTGTCATTGATGACAACATATAGTATCCATCAGTGTTCTATATGCAATTATCAGTACATATGTTTTGGAGTTATGCATGTTTATTTACATGGTGTATACATATTCTAGATGCTATGTGCATTCATGGTGAGTCAGATATGAAGTTTTAGTTGAGTTATGTTATTCAGTTATGGTAGTTATAGTGACTGAAGATTATCTGTGAAGTGCTGACGTAATTACATTATTTATTGAGTTGCACCTATATTTGGGATATGCATGTTTGTATTTATGTTTAGTTATGAGTTAAAGATAAATATCTAAAGGCACCAAACATTTTCTATCAGAATCATGATGTTGGAGTTAATTTGGTGGAGCCAACTTTGTGATGCATCGCGTCTATTTAGTTTGGGTTGCATGGTTCTAATCAAGCTGCGTGTTTGATGTGGCCGACTAACGAAGTATTGAAGGGAATCCTAAAAGCAAAGAAGATCACATCTTTTGGGAAGATACTAATAGTAGTTCATTTGGTGAATGCTAAGTGTGAATGATAAGAAAAGAGACAGAAAAAGTATAGAACAAAATGTTTGTTGTTTTGGGACAGTAGAGACATTTCATTCATCAAGAAAAGATCTATATGAAGAAGAAGTGGAAGTATAAAACACACTGCAACTAATCAAGATAGAAGGTCTACTCAAATAGTTCATTTACCAGATATGGTGCATATTTGTTTTACTGAAGGTTGCAACCTTCATCATTTTAGCAGTGAGCTTTTTGGACAGTGAGTCCTCACCCCTAATAGGGTTATTTGTAAAAGAATCCTAACAGGGTTAGACCCTTAACCAGGTCAATGTACTTATTGCATTGTAAATAACAACTCCTAACAGGGTTGCAAGATCTCCTAATAGGGATAATTATACTCAAGTACAGTTCTTTGTGGGTGTTAATTCCCACTGGGTTTTTTACCTATTTTGTTTCCCCGTAACCAAAATTGTTGTATTCTATCTTGTGTTATCTGAATGTGTTAATGCTTAATGTTATTATGTAATTAATAAAAGAAAAGAATTAAAATATTAGATAATTGATTCACCCCCCCTCTCAATTATCTCTTTGGACTATTCTAACAAGAAAGTCTAAAAATAGAAGAGTGCGCGCATAAGGAAGGAACCAAAATTACATGTATTAGATATGGCTGATCTAATTGTCCTCATATTCTCCTCTAGTTTCTTTAGTAGTAGATTAGATAAGTCCATTTGAATTCCCTTCTTCACAAACTTATAAGAAGTTTCAACTGCTCCACATGCTATTTTGTTCATTCTACTAGTGTGGAATATCTTGTACCCAATCACACATGCACCAAACTTCATCTCATGGTTAGTGATTGTATTAAGTTTCAAACCTCTTCCATCCCATTCTTCCTTAGTTATTTTTTCAATCTTAGGGCATGAAGGATGATTTAGGGCTTTAGCCTTGTTGGTTATTGGATAACTAGTTACAACATGAATCACATCCTTTGTGATCGGTTTTGGTTCTTCCAACCACATTTTTCTATCATGTACCCAGCTAAGTACAATGCATATCCATTCATTCTTGAACTCTCTCGGGAATAGTAGGGAATCAGTTAACCCTTTCACCTCAATGTGCTTGTGTTTGTCTTTTAGGTTTCCATCATTGCATATATTTTGGTAACCTTCTTCAATCTCAAGATCTCTGATCTCTGCAACCTTGCAATGGATGTATGTGCAGATATTTTCAACCAGAAAAACCCTAGGAGGTATACTTGAAAATGCTCTCTTTTCATTGGGTTGTGAAGAAACCTTAGTGCAAAAATTATAGTTGGGCTCCTCACAGATTTCAACAATCCACAGTGAAGATCAGGTTGAGATTCAAAGGCTACTTTGATATATTTCAACAATCCACAGTGAAAATCAAGTGAGTATCTAGACTCACTAAGCCATTGTTTGTGAAATTAGGGCTTCTATGCAAATGAATTGTGTGCTCAGTGAGTCTAGATACTCACTTGATCTTCACTATGGATTGTTGAAATCTGTTAGAGTAGCCTTTGAATCTGCTATGAATCATTCAACAATATTGTCACTCTTAGTCACTTTGCTATTTTCTCTTTTTCTCTTAGTGAATGAATGAGCTCTTTGTTACCCTATTTATAAAAAATAACCTAAGTAGTGCATTAAATGCTTCAAATGCCACTCAAGTGACAAAAGAATGATGCTCAGGTATTATACCAAAGTCTTCATCCTCAGTGAATATACAATGCTCAGGGTAAGTAACAACTTAGTTTTATTTTTCACATGTTTATCAACAATGCTCTGTTTATATTGACAACATGGTTGTTTTTCACATGTGCACCAGTGATGCTCGGGATGTATTGACTGACAAGATTGTTTTCACAAAATCATAACAAGCAATACCATAGTGCATCTCCATTCATGCTAATTTGACATATTATCAATGAATATTGGAACTAATGTGAAATATAGATTTTTTACACTATATTTCCATAATTAATTATTTTTTTTAGGTGGGGGGTGATGAAATCACCTAATCCATTGGATGAGGTGTCACCAACTATGGTGCTTGTTCCAACATCATCTTTTCTTGAGGCTTTCCTCCACATTTGATTTCTCATTATCCTGATATCTTCAATAGAGTTTCCTTTTGCAAAAGTGCTTGACTCTGTCACTCGGTCTCTGCAGTCCTTGCTTAGGTGACTAACCTTATGACAGTGTAAGCATGCCATTCTAGAGTTGGTCCAGTTCCTTGACCTTTGTATCCATTTCCTCATGAAGTTTGCAGCTATGTGTACATATCTACCACATGATATGTAATTTACCCATGTGTTGTAATACCAAACATATGAGCTACCAACTCTTCTCGGTTTATAAGCATTTTATTTCTCTTTAGGTTTCCATACTTGCTTTTTCTTTTTCCTACATTCATGAGATGTCTGGCCATGCATTTTGCATGAAGGAGAATATTTTTCCATGTAGGATTCCTTCTTTGGCTGGTTTACCTTAGATTTGCATTCACGTTCTTTGTGTCCACACTTGTTATAGTTATAAAAATTACCTATGAATGTAGAAGTAGATTTAGGAATACCTTTAGCTTTGATCCTGCAAAAATTTGATGTGTGGCCTGGTTTTCCACAGTCATTGCATGACTGCTTCATTGCTCTTGGATTTCTGTAGATATCCCTTTGATCAAATTGGTTTGATGATTATTGATGCTCAGTATACCTTAAACCAATATTGTTGTTGAGACTTCTTTGTCCATTCAGAAATTCATCCATTCTTTTTGTACTCTCTTTAGCTTTCTTGATCATATCATTATATTGTTTCTGAATCCTTTCTTCATGCTTTAGTTTCTCATTTTATTCTCTTATTTCACCAATAGCTTCCAATTTTCCATTAAGTTCTATGTTCACTCGGTTGGCCTCATGAATCATAAGAAATATTTGATTGGTGATCTCAATGTGATGTTCAGTAAGTCTTTGTATATCAGTTTCTTTCTCTTGCAGCTTTTCAATGATCTTTCTCTTGTCATCAATAGCCAAGGTTCTTTCTTGTTATTCTTTTCTTTCATTATTCATAACATCAATCATTCTTACCATTTGTGTCTCTTGACTGATCTATAGTACCTTTACTTGTTCAGTCAGATTTTGATTGATTTCATTCAGACTTGTAATGCTTCCTTCAAATGTAATACAAGATGTAGATCCTGATGCCTCAAATAAACTAGGTATCTCTTCTTCATGGTATTCCTTTTGATTGTAGTGAGATGCCATGGTTTTCATCTCAGCCAATAATTCATTCATCTTGTTTCTTGCTTCTTTGTATTACTCAAAGAGAATTTGTATCTCCAACTTCTGATTCTCAATACTCTTATCAAGATTATACCTTTCCATTGTATGATATTATCTCTCAAGTGATTAAACTTTTCCAAATAAGAGATCTAGCTCTGATACCAATTGTTGGAATAATGGAATGGTGTGTACTAAGAGGGGAGGGGTGAATCAGTACCCTTAAAACTTTAATCAATTAACCTTAGTAATCTTTTCTTTCATTACCGACCATATTTCTTTCTACCTTATGCATGTAATATCATATCATAAATGTAATTGCGTGTAAACAATCATAGAAACATTCATGAAACTTAGTTACACATAAAAAAATAATTGGTAATGTAGAAAAAACCTTGTTAGAAGGTAAAAACTATGGTGGGGATGAAGCCCACAAAGCTTCACTATCTACAGAATGGAAGGTTCCAGTTAAGGCTACAAGTTGTGATCACTTTTGATGATATTAACCTATTAGAAGTAGCATGTTAGACATATTAAGTCTACTCAGTTAAGATATTTTAAAAACACTATTAAGTGTGCACTCGGTTAAGATATTTACAATAAGATTGTTAAGTCCACCTTCTTAAAGGTTTTCTTCTATTTGCTACAATTGTTAGAGAGTAGTAAAAAATACTTATGACCTGATAACTTGCAATCTTGAATTGCTGAATACAGATCCTTTAAGTTCACAAAAACAATATGACCTTAATGTGATGAATAATACCTTTGTTCTTCTTAGTAGCCTTGAATCTAGTTCTTCATAACTGAATTCTTCCTTTTGTGTCCTTCTACATGAAACTCTCTGTCTGATCAATAGATGTTTTCTGCGGCTATAATCATCATGTTCTTGAATGATTATAGATCTATACATGCAAAGGTTTTGACCTAATTAGGTTTCACGCTCTACAAGAAAAAATCTATGATCAAAGGTTTACAACTTAACCTTGATCTCCTATTTGGCATGTTTTCAATCAGTTAGACTGATTAAAACAATTACATATGCTTTACTTGATCCTCAAGAAATGGTTTTATAGCTAAGCACAAAGATAATTTTAAGACTAAATTTCTTTAGTTGATGTGTATCTCAGATCCAATTTTCTTGGGAATAAAATTGTCTCCCAGTAGAATGGTGCTTGGTGATGTGTCTATAGACATACTTCTCTCAAGTTACTTTGTGGACTGTGCTCTCAGTTTACTCTTGAGTTGTCTGTTGGTGATAGTGCTATCAGTGTTCACTAATTTTGGTGATCACTGTGCTAAGACATTTTCAGTGACCTCTGCGCTTAACTATTTTAGTGACCTCTGCGCTTGACTGAATGTTGTCACTCGGTGATCATGTAACTGATGGTTCAAAAACTATTTCCTTGTATACTAATGAAAACTTATGATCCTTTAGGATTATCACTAATTTGGACCAATCTTAGTAATTTATCTGTAAAATGCACCAGAATCCACCAAAATGATTCAAACAAAATGCATTAACCTTATAAATTACCTTCCTACTTGAATATGAAATCATATTTGCAGATCTAATCTACCATCACATGTGCCAACATGAAAATAGTGAAAAAATAGGAAAATTCAGAACTATTTATTGTCTGATCACAAGAAAATTTTCCAATTCTTTAACCCATACACCCTTGGCCAAAAATGATTAAAATAATGAAAAAACCCCCAACAAAATTTTTAACTTCTTGACTGTTGGGGTCACTTTTGCAAAAGTTTTTCAGAAGATGCAAAAGTTACATAACAACTTTTACAAGTTTAGCAACTTTTTTACCAAAGTAACTCTAACTCCTCAGAGACCCTCCTAATGAATAAGTAAAGTCATTTTGAACATCAATAGGCCCTATTATGTCCATTACAAGTAGTTTCAATCCTCCTATGCCAGCATTACCTATTTTTAGCCTATTGGGCTGAAATGCCCTAAAGGTCATTTTAACCCAATACATGACTCCCTACAAAGGATTATAATGGTGCCTTATTACAATAAAGACCCATAGAGTCACAAACTCTACCTAACTTCATAATCAAAGAAAAAAAAAATAGCCCTTAAGGACTAAGCTTTGGTGCTTGTGCACCATACTCCTGATGCAGAAGAAAACTCAAGTCCCTTGAGTTGGTAGTGGGGGATGATCAACTCCTAGCTTCTTCAGATCTTCCTCCAACATCCAAGTTTCCTCTGAAGTAGGGTTCCCCTTACATGAGACAAGATTCTCCTAGTAGGTCTTCTTCCTAGTATGTTTTTCCACTCTGCTATCTAGGACATCTTCTACTATTGGATCTTTCTTTGATGGTAAATGATTCAACCACTCCTACTGTTATTCACCCATAGATGCATCCTAACCTTTTATGATCTGGATTCCTTTGTACTATATCAATTCATCCACATTGAAGATAGGGAAAATAGCTACATCTAAGGGTAAATTTACCTTGTATGCATTTTCCCCATACATTTCCAAGATTTCACATGGTCCAACTCTCTTCATCAATAACTTTGTATGACTTCCTGATGAGCTTTGTTTTTACACAAGTCAGATTCGATTTCCTCTCTTGAAAGAATAAAAAATTTGTTCCTAAGGTTCTCCAGGTTCATGGTACAACCTTCTTGGTAAATCTATTAAAGATAAATGTTAATGTTCATGATGAGGCCTTTGCTGGTACTTTCAAGACGTTTAATTGCAAAACAACTTTAGTACTTTTTAGTATATTCTGATTTATCAATGAATGTAGTTTTACTAATGATGCAAATTTATGTTTAAACTAAAGATGATTTTGAATTCTTTCAAATTTATGACATAAATTTAAAAGAGTAGGGTAACAAGGATGAAGAAAATTGCTGAAAATGAAATTCTAACAGACATAAAAAAATTGTTGATCCTTCCTTGCAAATAGAATGACAGAGAGATTTGGAACAAACCCACTGAATATAAAAAATACCATGTCACAATTATATACCTGACGAATGCAATCATTTTGAGAGAAAACATATTTACTCATGCAAGATTTTCAAAATCTATCAAATCATGAAGTCACCAAGATGTGAACACACATGAGACATATTTATCGTTGAGCACAAAAGATGATCTTTTCCATACATTCATCACAACAAGGTATATAAACAACAAACTCCAATTAAAGAATCACAAATTCAAGAAACAATAAAATAGTTGGCTCTTTGAAAAGAATGAATAAGAAAACACACATTCATCAATTTCACATAGATAGCACAAAATATCACACCATGAATGAAGCACTAATTAGATATCTTTATTGAATCAAGAATCTGCCCCTAATACATTAATTTTTTTACAATATATAGAGTTCTAATCTAGAAACTCTGAACCCATAAACTAAGGCATCAGAGGCTCTAAAAATAATGAAAACAAACTAAAACTAAATCTTTCTATAGAAAAAAATTGCTAAACTGATACTAAACTACTTGGATGGATCCTTGATCCTCTTACAATCATCTTGCCCCAAAAAATTAGGTCAAACTCATTAAGAAAGAAGAAGGAGAGGAGCTATTTTTTTTCTTGTTTGTAACTGGAGTCTTCTTCTTGATCTTTGAGTTCTCCCTTGGTATCTTCATCTGGGGTTATCTTTGAGGTGGGAAATGATAGAAGACCCTTAATCATTGAAAAATGAACTCTAGTTGTGCATCCATCTAATCTGAAGTTTTATTTTCATGCAAAAAAGTGATCACGTTGAAATGACCCATAATTTGGACCCCGACCTTTGTACCAAAAATTTTCAAGTGTAGTTTTGACTAAGTATGAAACCAAAATTTGGGATCCCCAAAATTTTGGACTTTCGGAGACTGAAAGGCCGAAAAACCAAGCTTGAAAATATGGCTAAGTATAAAAAATGACCCCTTCAAAAAATGGCTAAGTGTCAAAATCTCCATTTTGAAAAATTTGACTAAGTCTAGAAATGAACTTTTTCAAGATTTTGGGATTTCAGGGTTTTGAGATTTTAGGGATTTTAGGATTTAAGGATTTCAATATTTTAGGGTTTCATGATTTTAGGATTTCAAGGTTTCAAGATATTGGGATTTCAGGATTTCGGTCAAAAATCTTATGACTAAACAATGGCTAATTTTAAAATGACTTTTCTAGGATTTTCAGGGTTTTGGGGTTGTGGACATCTCCGAAACTCCAAAAATATCATGATTGAAATATGGCTAAGTCCAAAAAAATTACTGAAGTCCACAAAAATGACTAATTATCAAAATGACACTTAGTTTTCTTAAAGGATGTCTGGGTGAGATTTGTGGGATCTCTCTATTATCCCTATGACTAGATCAAAATTGGACAACTCCATGTAGTTAAAATTCTCTTGTTGCTTCTTCGCAAACCCCAAAAGGTGTACCTCAAAGTTTTTTCCTTCCTTAATGCCATCGACGTTGTTCTTCACACTTTGCTCGAAGTAGAACATTTGTTGTAGATCTTCCTCAGTGTTTATTGCAGAAACCATTCCATTAAGTTGTTGAATGATGTTTCCTATGGCATAGGGATTGACCTATGTCTGTGTCTATGATCTCAATGTGCAAATTTATCATCTTAGTGGGGGTGTGGTATCCTTTGAAATGACACTTCATTGGCAGAGATGATATCTTTTTTGGCATTATTTTCACTATTCGAGGAGTTGACATCTTTGTATACTATATGAAAATGCAGTTGTTAGCAACATGTTATTGAAAACAAGAAACTACTTTAATGCACTACTCTTATTATGATCTAGATTAAAAATTTGGACTAGAAAACTACCAAAAATACAAAACATATATATACAAAATTAGGTCTGCTTGGAGAAGTCACAACTTCTTGCCCCTAGCTCATTATTGTAAACCGTTTACTTTTCTAGAAAGGTCTCCAATATTTATAGATCTAGTCGCTGAAGGAGAAATTTGAAGCTTGTTCATATGTACCATAACCAAGACTCCCACTTGGAATTGTAGATCTCTCTTCTTCTAACCACTCTTTCCTTCACATTTTGGATATTGTTTCTTGGATATTTTCTCTAACATGTTCATGAACTTCCCTCATAGCTTTTGCAAACTCTTCAACATGGGCACTCCTCTTCTCCATACCTACCAGATCTTTCAATTCAAGGAATCCCCTTGGATGCATGCCATACATCACTTCAAAGGAACTCCTATCTGTACTCCTATTCATAAAAATGACCAATGTCCATAAAAATGACCAATGAATTTAGAATCTTTGTCTGAGACTATTCTTAAAGGAAAACCATGAATCCTCACTATCTCTCTAAAAACAAAATACAATATGAGAGGCATCATGAGCAGTTTTAAAGGGTATGAAGTTGGATATCTTAATGAACCGATCAACTAAAACAAAGATACTGTCATAAACCCCCTTTTTTTTAGGCAACCCTACCATGAAATCCATTCTTCAACTATGGACTCAGGTGGCATGAGTGTAACTAGGGATCTTTCCCTTAGCTGTTTCTCTGTGTGTAGTGCATAAGTCCACCTGGCTGATATCCTATCATTTAGCTCTTGTTGAATATGACTAAAAAATTGTAGAGGTACATACTTGAATTTTACCGTCATTTTGATGATTGCTTCCTCTAATTTATTTTGGTCCTCCTTAGACAAATTTTCCCACTATCTAATCTTATGTTGTGATATACTACCTGTATTGATGAGTGACTCTATAATCTCATCAATTGTCTTAGGTATCTTGGCCTTTTCTACTTTGATCAATTGTTCTCTTTCATCCTTGGTAGTATCATCTTTGTCTTCTTTTCCTCTTATATATTTTCTTCTTTTCCTTGGTGCTGATTGCCCAGTTTGAGCCTTTATTTTTTGATAAGTCCTCATAGTACCTTTCTTTTCAGGTGGTGAGTCTACCTCTTTTGTAGTCTTACTCCTTGTTCTTGATGCAACTGTTACATTTGTAACCTTTTCTTTCTTGGCTAGTGGTGCATCAGATTTAGTATACTCAAAATCAGTTAACTCTTTACCTTCACAGATGAGTGACTGTCCCTTGATGACATCTTGTTCCAATTCTTCATTATTTATTGAAAGTTTCTTTTGAAGAGTATTTATTATTTTTGTCTTCTTTCGGTCTATATTCTTCACTACTAAGCTAGTCTTGATTCTAGACTTGGCTTCTTCATAGGTACCAAATCTTCTTAATGATTTTTCCACTGGTTCATTTAGTAAGGCTTCAATAGCCTTTATATCCTTATCAATGTTGATCTCATATTCCAATGGTGGCAACCATGCTATTGTCGGTATAGCTAGTTTGATTAGAGTGGTGCCGGTGTCCACTATGAAACATATGTCATCTTTGTACTATTCAACCAGATGTGTAGGGATTCTCATTCTCTTCTACATTCTATCCTTAAAAGTGGTGAAGTATGCATCCATTATGGATGTGAATTTGTCCCCTAGTGAATTAATAAATTCACTAATCTATGAAGTTATATGTCGAGTTGTGTCCCAAGTAACATTACCGAAAGAGGGGAAGAAATTCTAAAAATAGAAGAATGTGCACATAAGGAGGGAACTGAACTTACATGTATTAGATCTAGCTGATCTAATTGTCCTTATATTCTCCTCTAGTTTCTATAGTAGAAGCTCAGATAAATCCAGTTGAATTCCCTTCTTCACAATCTTATAAGCAGTGTCAACTTCTCCACATGCTATTTTTTTCATTCTGCTAGCTTGGAATATTTTATACCCAATCACACATGCACCAAACTTCATCTCAGGGTTGGTGATTGTATTAAGTTTCAACCCTATTTTGTCCCATTCTTCCTTAGTTAGTTTTTCAATCTCAGGGCATGAAGGATGATTTAAAGATTTAGCCTTGTTGGTTATTGGATAACCAGTTACAACTTGAATCACATCCTTTATGATCAGTTTTGGTTCATCCAACCACATTTTTTTGTCATGTACCCGGCTAAGTACAATGCGTATCCATTCAGTCTTGAACTCTCTTGGGAATAGTAGGGAATCGATTAACCCTTTCACCTCAATGCACTTTTGTTTGTCTTTTAGGTTTCCATCATTGCATAGATTTTGGTAACCTTCTTCAATCTCAAGATCTCTGATCTCTGCAACCTTGCAGTGGATGTATGCGCAGATATCTTCAACCAGCAAAACCCTAGGAGGTATACTTGAAAATAATCTATTTTCATCGGGTTGTGAAGAAACCTTAGTGAAAAAATTATAGTTGGGCTCCTCACAGGTTGTGTTCTTAATCAGGTTGATATTCTTTTCCTTTGTGTCTTTGATCTTTGAGACTCACGAGTTATTTTCCATTGTTCGTGAAACTAGGGCTTCTATGCAAATGAACTGTGTTCTTGGTGAGTCTAGATACTCACTTGATCTTCATTGTGGATGGTTTTAATCTATTAAAGTAGCCTTTGAATTTTCTATGAATCTTTCTACAATCTTGTCTCTCTTAGTCGCTCTGCTATTTTCTCTTTTTCTCTTGGTGAATGAATGAGCTCTTTTTTACCCTATTTATAGAAAATAACCTAAGTAGTGCATTAAATGCTTCAACTACCACTCGATTGATGAAACAAAGATGCTCAGGTATTATACTAAAGTCTTCATCCTCAGTGAATATACAATGCTTAGGGTAAGTAACAACTTAGTTGTATTTTTTACATGTTTAGCAACAATGCTCTGTTTATATTGACAACTTGGTTGTTTTTCACATGTGCAGTAATGTTGCTCAGGATATATTGACCAACGAGATTGTTTTAACAAAATCATAACAAGTAATACCATAGTGCATCTCCATTCATGCTAATTCAACATATTATCAATGAATATTGGAATTGATGTGAAATATAGCTTTTTTACAGAGCATTTCCATACTTACTTGTTTTTCTTAGGTGGGGGTGGTGAAATTGTTAGACTAGTCCCAAAGGATAATTGAGAGGGGGGGGGGTGAATCCATTATCAGCTAATTTAATTCTTTTCTCTTATTAGTTCTAGAATACCAT
>MU227513.1:4337133-4349181 GCA_018584345.1 Thuja plicata
GTATAGTGACCTGGTTAAGGGTCTGACCTTGTTAGGAGTCTTTTACAAATAACCCTGTTAAGGGTGAGGACTCACTGTCCAAAAGCTCACTGCTTCAATGGTGAAGGCTACAACCTTCTGTAGAACAAATATGCACTATATCTGATGATGAACTATGAAGGAGATCTTCTATCTTGATCAGTTCCAATGTAATGTAATCTTCCACTAATTCTTCACATAGATCCTTGATGAATGAAACACAACTGATATTGTTCTCTGTACTTTTTCTGTCTCTTTTCTCTTCATTAACACTTAGCATTCACAAATGAACTACTATAAGTATCTTCCTCAAAGTATAAGGTCACAACGGCTATGGGAAACACTTCACCAAATTCCTTGTTGTCTTAAATAAGCACACAATTAGGATTAAGATCATGCAACACAAACTAAACAGATGCGATGCTTCACTAAGTCGGCTCCACCAAATTATCTCAAACAACACGATCCAGATGAAACATGATAAGCACTCTTAACCAAACATGGTTAACTCATAACTAATCATGAATATAAACACGTGTATCCTAAAGGTAGGTGAAACTCAAGAACCAATGCTAATACATTTGCTCTGTACAGATAAACTCCAGAAACTATAACTGCCACTAACAGAATTACACAACTCAACTGAAACTTCATATCTGAGTCTGTGTGTATGAACAAAGCATGTCTAAAACATAAATATAACTGTGCAAGGCTTAATATAATCATTCTGATAAGTACATATAGAACACTGCTGTATATTATATGTTGTCATCAATGACAAAAATACAATCAACTAGCTGCCAGAAGTAAATCTCCAACAGTCTCCCCCTTTGACATTGATGGCAACATATGATATTAAAAACATCTTTAGCACATGGTGTCCTCTTTCTTTTTTCAATATTCTCAATATCCTCATCAAAGATTCCTCTACACTGCTGCAGCTCCTCTGTCTATGTTTTTAAGTTACATTATTATATACTCCCCCCCAAAGTATATGCTCCCCCTTACTACATACTCCCCCCTTTGACATCAATGGAAAAGGGTGCCATCAAAAAATAGGCACATGTACTACTCCAGAAATAGAGTAGTCAACCATTCATCAGTCACCATGGACTGATGTATTTGCTACTTTATCTAATTAGACTCAGGAAAGGGAATTACTCCCAACTTCTCCTTGAGATACTCAAAAGTATCTTTTAATAAAGGCTTTGTGAAAATATATACTAACTGTTCTTTAGTGCTCACATAGTCCAATTTTACTTCTTTGTCTGCAACTTTTTCTCTAAGAAAATGGTATTTGATCTCAATGTGTTTTTTCTTTGCGTGCATCACAGGGTTCTTGGACATGTTGATAGTGCTAGTGTTATCATAGTGAATAACAATAGGATAATCAACCTGAATACCAAAATCTTTAACCGTCTGCTTGATCCAAACCATTGTTGAACAATTCAATGGTGCCGCAACATATTCAGCTTCTGCTGTTGACTGACATATACAATTCTACTTCTTACTTATCCAAGAAACCAACCTATCTCCAAGAAACACTACTCCTCCTAAAGTACTCTTCCTATCATCAATACAACTTGCCCAATCTACATCTGTATATACATGAAGTTGTACATTCTCTAATTTAGGACACCATAAACCATAGTCTATAGTTTTCTTTAGATATCAGAATATTCTCTTTATTGCCATTAGGTGATTCTGCTTAGGGTCAGCTACAAATCTACCAACAATGCCAACTACATTAGATATGTTTGGTCTAGATTGAGTAAGATATATAAGTTTTCCAATCATAGACTTGTACAATGTCTTTTCAATTGCTATGGAATCATCCTCTTTAGAAAGCTTGCTTCTTGTTATCATAGGAGTGCATACTGGCTTACAATCTTCCATCTTAAAAGCCTTCAATATTTCCTTCACATATTTGGATTGATTTATGAATATTCCTTTATTTGTCTACTTTACATTCAATCCCAAAAAATATTTTATAGGACCAATCATGCTCATTTCAAATTCATTCTGCATTTCTTTTGCAAATTCTGCACTAAGCTTGTCATTACCTCCAAATATAATGTCATCAAAAAATATGGCAACAAGTAATAATCCATTAGGTGTCTCTCTTATGAATAAGTTGCAATCTGCTTCTCCTTTCTTGAATCTAATCTTGGTAAGATAACCATCTAGTCTCTCATACCAAGCTCTTGGGGCCTGTTTAAGTCCATAGAGTGCTTTCTTCAATCTACATACCATGTCTGGTTTATCTAATAGATTAAATCCTTTAGGATATTCTATGTAGACTTCTTCCTTCAAGTCACCATTTAGAAAGGCTGATTTGACATCCATTTGGTATACTTTAAAGTTTTTGAATGTTGCATAGGTCAAGAATAACTTAATGGCTTCTAGTTTGCTCACAGGGGAAAATGTGTTAGTGTAATCTATTCCTTCCCTCTATGCATATCCTTTACACACTAGTCTTTCTTTGTTTTTGACCACTGTACCATCTTCATTCATCTTATTCCTGAATACCCACTTTGTTCCAATCACATTTTTGTCACTAGGTCTAGGAACCAATTCCCATGTATCATTTTTGATTATTTGATCTAATTCTTCTTCCATTTCTTTCTGCTAATCAGAATCCTTGCAAGCATCTTCAACACTTAAAGGTTCAATCTGTGAAATTAAACATACCTCTTCATCCACTGTTAAATTTTTTGCTTTAGATCTAGTCAAAACACTACTGCTCTGATCTCCAATGATACCATCTTTTGAATGGTATCTAGATGTGAATTTTGGAACTTTTGGTGTGACATCCTCATTTGTAATCTATGATACTTCTTTTCTTGATTCAGGTTCATTACATGATACATCAATGAAATCAAACATTTCTTCAATAATAGTGTCTTTACTGCTAGGCCTGGGTTCATCCTCAATCATAGGTGCATATTCATAGTACCTCTCTTGAACCATGAACTTCTCATCACTCTTTACATGAGTACTTTCAATTATCTTCTTTAATCTCAAATTAAAAAATATGTATGATTTTCTTTTAGTAGAGTAACCAAGGAAAATACCTTCATCGGTTCTAGCATCAAACTTACCAACACCATCATCTCTCTTGATGTAGCACTTGCTGCTAAAGATTCTGAAGTATTTTACTAGAGGTACATTACCAAACCAAAGTTCATAAGGTGTCTTATCTGTGCCTGGCCTTATTGGTTTTCTATTGATAGTATAGACTATTTTATTGACTGCATCTCTCCAATAGGTGTGCCCAAATTTTCCTTCAATCATCATAGTACACACTGTATCAAGTATTATCATGTTCCTTCTTTTTGCAATCCCATTCTGTTGAGGGGTTCTAGGAGCACTCAACTATCTTTTGATCCCATGTTCTTTACAGTACTCATAAAATTGGTCAGAGCTGAATTCTCCTCCTCTATCCGATCTTAGACATTTTAGTTTTATTCCAGATTCATTCTCAACCTTATCTTTGAATATTTTGAATTTCTCAAAGGCTTTAGACTTCTCCTTTAAGAACAAAACCCACATCATCCTTGAAAAATCATCAACAAACAAAATGAAATACCTTTCTCCATAGTATGATCTTGTTTGAGTAGGACCACATAAATATTTATGCACTAGGTCTAATTTGTTTTTAGCTGAGTTCTACTTACTTCTGAAAGAGCTCCTTACATGCTTTCTGATAACACATTCCCTGCACATTGTGTCAACTGGTCTTGCAATACTTGGAAGCTCTCTAACTGCCTTGACATTGATTATCTTTACTATATTTTCAAAATTGATATGACATAGTCTCTTGTTCCATAACCAAATGTCATCCACTTTTGCAACAAAACAACTTACATCTGAATTGAGTTGAAAAACATTACCTTTTGTTTTTGAGCCTAATGCAATCATGTCTCCTTCTTTGTTGTTAATAATGCATTTTTTGTCTTTGAATTCCAAATGATAACCTTTTTCAAGTAGCCGTCAAACACTTATTAAGTTGTGATGTAATCCATCAACATACATAACATCATCTGTCTTGTTCTTTCCATCTAGGGTGATAGATCCTCTGTCTATGATAGGTTTAGGAGTGTTATCTCCAAATCTAACCATACCACCTTTTTGCTTTTCTAGATGAACAAATCTATCTTTATCACCTATCATGTGGTGAGAGTATCCACTGTCAATGATCCAATTAGTTTTGATGTCTTCTTTGGCAATTAGGGCTAACTCTTGTGCTTCCTTTTCATCTTCAATCTGGGTTTGTAATCAGATTTGAACTTCTTAACTCTTGTGGGACACTTGGATGCAAAGTGACCAATCTTGTTGCATGAAAAACATTTGAATGGAAGCTATCCTTCATACTTTCCTTTGCCTTTCTTTTCTCTTTTAGCAATCATGGCAATAATTTATTCTAGTTCTTCATCAACTTCTTCTTTCTCATTAGAAATATGTAAAGTTTTCTTACCATGTATTGATGCTTTGAAGGTTGTTTCACTTTTGGTTTTAGTCTTCAATCTTGATATCTGAAATGCAGATATTTTACTGATCAAAGTCTCTCTCTTGAAGTCCTTTGAAAATTTCATGGTTTCATCTAGAATATTGATCTTTCTCTCATAGTCTGTTGTCAATGTAGTCATAAGCTTGTCCATTATGTCTTCTTTTGAAATTTCTCCACCATTGTTTCTGATTCTAGAAACTGCTTCATTTATCCTCTGTTTATAGGCTCTGATGTTCTCTTCAAGTAACATCTCAAGATTTTTGTATTTCTTTTTCCATGTCTTACTGCATGCATTCTTTGCTTGGATATCTCCATCAAACATGTCTTCTAAATACTTCCATATTGTGTATGCCTTGACTACTTTCTTGATCTCAGAGAATTCACTATCAGATAGTGCACTTATAAGGGCTTCTTTGGAAATTGCATTAGCTGTGAATGTATCCTTTTGTTTACTAGTAGAATTATCTTTTGCAAGGTCTTTTAGAGAAGGAATAGCAACTTCTTGTGTGGCTATCTCAAAGATCTCAAAACCAACACATTGTAGATGTGTTATCATTTTATTCTTCCAATCCAGATAATTCTCTCCATTGAAATTAGGACTCTCTTTTATGAAGTATGCCATCTGATCTACCTTAAGCTATTAGACTTTCTCTTCAATGCACTTGGCTCTGATACCAATGGTTAGAATAGTCCCAAAGGATAACTGAGAGGGGGGGGGGTGAATCAGTTATCAAATAATTTCATTCTTTTCTCTTATTAATTCTAGAATACCATAAAGTAAATGCACATTCAGATAACACAATAGACAACACCACAATTTGGTTATGGGGAAACCAAATGGTAAAAACCCCGGTGGGAATTAGCACCCACAATGAACTATACTTGTTTATAATAATCCCTATTATAAGATCTTGAAACCCTATTAGGAGTTTTTCTTTACAATGTAATAAGTATAGTGACCTGGTTAAGGGTCTGACCCTGTTAGGAGTCTTTTACAAATAACCCTATTAAGGGTGAGGACTCACTGTCCAAAAGCTCACTGCTTCAACGGTGAAGGCTACAATCTTCTATAGAACAGATATGCACTATATCTGATGATAAAATGTAGAGTAGACCTTTTATCTTGATCAGTTCCAATGTAATGTAATCTTCCACTACTTCTTCACATAGATCCTTGATGAATGAAACACAACTGATATTCTGCTCTATACTTTTTCTGTCTCTTTTCTCTTCATTCACACTTAGCATTCACAAATGAAATAATATAAGTATCTTCCTCAAAGTATAAGGTCACGAAGGCTATGGGAAACACTTCACCAACTTCCTTGTCAACTTAACTAAGCATGTAATCAGGATTAAGATCACGCAACATGAACTAAATAGACGCGACGCTTCACTGAGTTGGCTCCACCAAATTATCTCAAACATCACGATCTAGATGAAAATTTTGGCAAGTTGACTACCTCAGGATGCATGACTCATTTTGTGTTGTCATCATGGCAAAAAATTCATGTTTAGTCTCTATCTTAAAAGACAAAATGAATAAGTAAGGAAAATAGGGTAGACAGAGATACTCAGTGATCAGCACATCAACACATGTGTGAGAGATCAATTCAGCATATGCACATTCAGATATAAGTTGTATGACACATGTACATGCTACATCCAGACATGCATAGTACATAACTATAGTATGGAAAATTTACAAGCAGATCAATAGACCAGCAGTCCAGGAGACAGAGCATGGAAGCTGACTAAGTGTTTTGATCAGCACCTATTATTTTATAATGTAATGGCTAAGTGCCTTTGGTTATATGATTGTAATGATGTAATTAACATTGTAGTAAACACGCTTGAGCCGACTTGTTTGAAAGCATTTTATATTTTATTTTTGGGCTGACTAGTGTTTTTTTTTGGGTCACGCCTATTCGGATTTGAATATATAAGTATGTAATGTAAAGATATGATAGTAGTGTCGATTATTATGTAAGAGGAAGATACAAAGGGAGAGTACTATGAAGTCAGTATATGATATAGCTCTTTGAGAGAGGAAGAGCATTCACGCATACACAAAACTGATCAGACAATAGTGTCATCATAGCTATTCATTTTGATATAGTGCATATCATCTTTCAGAAGGTTGTAGCCTTCATCTTATTGGATAGTGAGCCTAGGAAGTGAGCCATATACCTTTAACAGGGTTTTGTAAAAGACTCCTAATAGGGTCCAACCTTTAACCAGGTCATTGTACTCATATTGTAAAGATTGCTTCTAACAGGGCAAATGAACTCTCACAAGTTCATTATACTTAGTACAATATTTGTGGGTACTAATTCCCACCAGGGTTTTCCTCTGATTAAGGTTTCCCCATAATCATATTATGTGTTATGAGTTGTTATGTTAAGCTTCATTCTATGTATGTTTGATTTATGTTTAAGTTTCTGAAAAAGTAATTAATAGACAAAAACTAATTCACTCCCCCCTCTCAGTGTTTCTAACAATTGGTATTAGAGCTCTGGTCCTCAGAAAATAAGTTTAACCACTTGAGGAGATCATGGACTCAGCAGAAGCAAAACATTTGAAAAAGAATCTTGAAGCAGCTCTTGAAGATCTTGATAGATCTGAAAAAGAAAATGAAGAACTTAGACTAAAAGTTGATGGCTCACAAATGCTTATCAAAAAAATAAGAAAAGATTTGAAAGATTGTTCTACAAGTGACTTAGGGAAAATGATCAAAAAGATCAATGAAGAAAATATGTCTCTGAAAGACAAAGTTGAGAATCTGGATGAACAGCTCACAGATAGCCAAATTGCTATTGAAGAAAAGATCAAATAAAGCAAACAACTAGATGATGAACTCTTGAAAGAAAACATGAAAGTTCTAGAATTGGAAAACATAAAAAGGAAGTTGGGATCTGAATTAACAGAAGCAAAGGATAAGATTGACAAAATTCACACAAGTTATGATTCACTTCAATCTCAACTCAATGCACAAAAGCAAAAATGTGACACTACTGGTCTTGTATTCAATATAACACAAACTAAAGTAAATTCATTACAAGAAAGAGAAAAACCTCATGAAGCACTTTCAGAAGCAAGGAAATTTGAAAATGTTGAAGAGATTAAAGCAGATCTACCAAAAAGGGAAATCAAGAAAGTTAACAGAACTTGTTATGCATGCAACAAACATGGTCATTTGGCAAGAGATTGCAAAAAGGTAAGACCCTTCAATGGTTATTGTTTCTCTTGTAATAAATTTGGTCATAGGGCTATACATTGCAAAACTAAGTTACAGCAGAATCAAAGGAGAATAAATCAAAACAATCAACCTCAAAGGAATTTGTAGAACACTACATGTCAGATATGTAACTACAATGGACACACAGAAAAGAAATGTAGCATGATGAACAAAAGCATCAAACCTCCTATCATTTGTCACACATGTGGAAAGGAAGGACACATCTCAAATTTTTGTAGATCCAAAACTTAGAAGCAAGATGAACCTAAGAAATCACTATTTGAAGAAAAAGGAGAAGTAAAGTTTGTTCAAGAAAATGAAGATTCAAGCAAAATTTGGGTTGAATTAAAGAAGGACAATGAATTTTATAAAGTAGTTGATGCATCCACAGAGGATGCACCCTCTACTTCTGCTTAAATAAACCTTCTTGGTCTTAGGGGGAGCTATTCTAGCTCAGGACCCCTGCACGGTTGGTATACTCACCTCTGAGTATGCGCCTATGATATCATGGTTACAAGAACATAATATTGCTATGTGCATTCATGAATTGTCTAAAATGCATCAGGATCAAAGTTTTAGAATCTCTGGGTAATTTGCATATGGTTGCAAACATTAAATGCGGTAGATTGTATAAAGGAAGAAAGTATTCGATCTGCTTCACACTTTCATTCGAAGAGCACAAAACTTGGAGAGCATTGGAGCACTAGACATCAAGACACGAAGGCATAAAATATTTGGCAGTTGAGCGAACAGAAAAGAAGTTTGAAATAGAACCCTAGAAATCACACCATTTTGGAATTTTATGAAACCCTACTTAAGTAAATTCCAAGTAAGTATGGTGACTCCAATTGTGTTTGACAAAGCAGAGGAAGAGATTTGTATTCAAGAAGCATCCATTCAAATCCATACTAGATGATGTGGAAGGGGCTTTCTCCAAAACCCCGCTAGGTGTTGTTCATGCAGAAGATATCTGCGCATACATTTATTGGAAGAAGGAAATAGTAGGAGATGTCAAAATAGCTACTCATATGGCATCCATGATGAAACCTGACTACACATTCAAAGATGAATTCACGCACTTGATTGATAACCCTATCTTCGATTATTCTAATGCGCATGAGTTTGATGAGTCTGAATGGGTAAAGATTTTGTTGAGAAGAATACATGATGATCTTTACTAGATTAGTGAGGTCTCTGTGTATATCAGCACAGACCTAATTCATGAATTAACTAGACTTCCCAAGACTGGACCACTCTTTCCCACTGGCAAGAATGTCAAAAAGCAGATTGAACAAGTTTGTTTATCTAGAAGTGACAAGCATGGAATGACATTTGGCCCTATCAAAGAAGATGATATAAAAATTCTGACAATGATACTCGGGTATAAGTTTTAGCAAGCCAACAGATTGAATAGTGTCTTTGCAGCAACAGTCCTAGTAGCTATCAGAATGGTGAAGGATAACACCCAATTCAAGTTATGTGAGATCTTGCGCGGTCAATTGATTGAAAACATATAAATCATCAAACATGATAGAAGTGAGACTTTTAGGTTTGTATCTATGATAATCTACTTGTATTTCCATATAGTTGGAAAGGTTGCAAACCTGTACCTAGATTGGAGCAAACCCACAATGTCTCAGATATCACTCAAGGTCACATTAGAAAGCAGTGCAAGGGATGCCATGGATATGGATATAAAGACTTTCAAGAACAAAATGTAGAATAGGTACAGATTATCTGAGAAGATAGTTGAAAAATACAAGGATACCATATGTTTCATGGTAGAAATAGATTGCACATGCATGGAGGCAGTTGAACCTAGAACCAAATGGATTCATCTTGTTGGTTATGAAGTGGAAGAACATGTGCTAGAAGGATATGCGCAAGTTCTATTGTCAGCAACCAAAGATCCTAATAAGCCTAGGTGGGGCACTTACAAAGAGAAGACCAATGAAGGGGATACTATTCTACACAGTGCTGATAATAAAAGGAAAGCATCCAGGATTACATCCAACATACTGAGAGTTCATGGAGTCACCCAAGAAGATCTTGACAAAGCCATAGATGCCAAGATAACAAAAGAACTTGAGAAAGATGAACAAATCCAGAAGAAGAAGAAAGTAGAGAGCACCTCTATGCCCTCTACCACCATTGACTTAGATTCATCTCCATTGACTACACCAAGCAAGAATACTAGAGGAAGAAAATAGGTGTCTACAAATCACCCATCCTCAAGGAACACTCAGAGAAAAGCTAAGACTACTCAAGCTCCTCCTGAGGTAGGATTTAGACCTAGTCTAAATGTTTTGAGTAACATGATTGTTAATGAAGGAAGAATAGATACACTTTCTAAAGTCTATTACAAGTATCAAGAAATTGATAAAACTGAGATACACTCTATGATCATATCTCATATGATCAAGTTCAAGAAGACAGTTCTTGAACTTAAGACAGTGATACCAAATTAGTTATGGAACTTATTAGAGATCATGAAAAGACATGCAATTAAGGAAGATATGAGGATAAGAGAAGAAACATTGGATACTCTTCTTCCTATATGCTCGCATGATGAGAAGGTTATATTATTAGATCTGGTGAAGCCTCATCTCTGAACTAAAACAAGGACCCTACAAATTATAAACAAGGAGTATGAACAGATAGGTAAGGAGGTTGAAAAGGAATTTGCACAAGTCTTTATGGATAGACACATGTATCCACCAATGGTTCCTACAAAAAAAGTTACTCCATCTCCTCCCAAACAGGCTACAAAACTAGTAATTCAGATTGTGCCTATGATAGGTGCACAGGTCTCAGCACCCACAATGACAATAACTTCTGATACAGATAAAGACTCAGAAGACACTATAGTAGTTGACAATGTCAAGATATCCATGACTGCATCTGAAAAAGATATGGACAAAGTTGATAAGGCATTTGTAAGCACTTAAGAAATGTGCACTGATGATACCTCTGCACAACAAGATGAAGTTCCCATTAATGAAGATACTCAAGATGATACTCAAGATGACAAGATGCCAATAAAAGAGAAACCAATAAAGGTTGAATGCATGGATATCAGTCATAACACTATATTCTCACCATCCACTCAACCATCTACGTCATTATTGTCAAGGTTAACTCCTGATTCAACAAGTTTGGATGCATGGGGAGAAGAAGACCTAATCAAAATCAGCGTTCTTGCTATGGAAAAAGCAAAGGAAAAACAAGTGATGAGGAACCCTCAATTTTTGGAAATAGTGAACATTTTGAATGACTTAGTGCCGGCTGATCAGAAAGTAGCCAAAGTCTAATTAGTTGAAGATGTGGACAATATTTTTTCAAACTTCAAATCATAGTTTATAAGCTTAGTAGACTCTGCTACTAAGATTGCAGAATATGAATATAAGAAGGAGAGACTGAATGAGTTGGTAAAGAACTTTACCTTAGACTTGAAATCCTTAAAGACTGGACAATCTATATTGAAGGAATTGACAGATAAAGGAAATAGAGTCATAGAAAACTATATGGACAGAGTGAAGCTCACCTCTGAGCACATCGAAAAGGTAGAAGAAGCAGATTTAATGATAGATAGCATAAGAAAATTAGTTGAAACTTCCACGCAAGACATGAATATATGTAACAATGTCTACCAAGGGTAGTTAGATAAAATTGAGAAACAAAAGTTAGAAATCAACAAGATAAGGGTAAGGAAAACCCAGTTAAGAAATGCACTTGTGCCATCCTTAGCAGTCCTCAATGAGAACATCAAATAGATTGATGCCATTATTATGATATATGATCAAGGTCCCTACATGGATCTAATAAAAATGGAGAAGCTGACATATGCATTGTTCATGCATCTACAAACAGTTGATGCTATGAAGGTATTTTGGCAGAAAGAGATCCAATCTCTTAAAATTGTGTACCTTGAAGTGTATATAGAGTAAGTATGCAGTAGACTTACAAGTTTTTGTACAAATTTGTCATTAATGTCAAAGGGGGAGTAATATAGAATGTGTATATGTGGAGAAGTTTATGTATATATGATGTTATATAGTCACTTTTTGTGTTAAGTCATTGTGAGCAACTTGACCACATTCCTTTGTTGCCATAAATGACAAAGGGGGAGATTGTTGGCAAGTTGAGTACCTAAGGATGTGAACCGCCTCACAATAGGTGTGGAATAATCATGCTCAAGGCCTTTCTTAGGAATGGTTTATTCAATCTAAGGACTACTTCTCCCATTATGAGGTGCATTTAACTTGTCAACCCAGGGACGTAT
>MU227513.1:4350051-4377649 GCA_018584345.1 Thuja plicata
TATTAGAACATATATTCTGATGGTTTTATGAAATACTGCACTATATGTATAATATTAGCAAAATATGTCACAAACATCTACCCATGGTTTATCAGTTCTATCTGGACTTTATCACAAGTTTTGACTGTCTAGGCTCTCAAATGTTTTGACAAAAAATAGAACAAAGTATTTAAATTTATACAAAATAAAGGAAATAATTTGGCCTTATCATCTGCCCCTTGGTTAATCAAATGCTTGTCCTCAAGCATTGCACCTTCTGGCAATTGACCTAAAGTCACCAACTTCAGGTCTTCCTCACCTCTGGCTTGTGAAGGAGTAGTAGAACCCTCTTGTTCTTTCCCAAACTTCCCTTCTGTGATCTTCCTGTAGCCTGTCAAGTTTGGTAGTGTTAATATCATACAAGGGCCAAAGGAGCATGGGCGTCTGTATTGTGAGTGGACACTAGAGCTCGTGCCTGATTTTCCTACCCAGTGCTATGTATTTTGGTGCCCGGTGTATAGCTACTTCAAGGTTAATGGGGATATGTGGTTCTGATCTTTTGACTACCTCTGATAATCTATCCCATCTACTTCTGGCACCGGTTAAGGCTCTTTGGAAGACAAAATAGGACATGCTATCATATTCTACATACACATATGCTTTGAGTTTAAAATATTTATCTCTGATTTCCTTTTTAACATTCCCATATGTCAGTCTGAACCAACCCCTCAGGAATACTTCTGGTTGACTGCTTTCTGCTCTTAAGGGTAGGGGTTCTATTTTCTCAAGTTCTCTGTAATTCTCCAATTGTCTATCATAGTTAGCCTCATTGTGCATCCATGACATCAAGGCCCTTAGGTGTATATCCCCTATGTAAGGTAGGGGATTCCATTCAGTCTCTATTGGGATGATGAAATTATGCACATACAACTCACAGAGTAGGTTTTGTTGCCAAGATGGAAGTGTCTGGTATAAACCATAGAATTTCTGGGCTGATTTGAACTCTGCGTTTACATCTTTGAGGGTCATCATCAACTGAAATAGGAGGAATTATTATTTTAGATAGATGGTAAAGACCCTAGGTGGAGGTCTATAAGAAATTACTTGGTTAGTTAGTTTAAGGGCATGTTCCATTCTTTGTTTTTGTCTTGCCAACTAATCTTTCAATTCTGCAATTTCCTTTCCCTGTTTTGCTGTTACTTTTTGCAATTTCTTTTTCTCTTCTCCATATAGAGTGGTTGTTAGCACATGATTATTATATAACTGGAAAAGAAACATTTGTAGAGTAATTAGACCACTATTTTCATCTTGGTTATTCTTCTTTCTTTGTTCTCTCCATAACTTCTCTAAGAATTTTATTAACCAAGTTCGCTTATAGGAAACTAAGGCATTTCTTGTGCAGCTAGCTGGTGAGTTATAGGGGTTTCTTCATCATGAGTTAGAACATCCTGATGATTGAATCCTAGGTCATTTTGACATACATTTGGCTCATCTTCACACTTCTCTTCTAGATTTTGAGGAATGTCAGGAATCTCAGACTGGCTGGGAGAATCATCCAGAATAATATGGATAGGAGTTCCCTCCTCAAATTGTTTGGGAGAAGAGGGCTGGCTTTTAGTGGGTGCTTTAGGATTCTACCCTCTCATCCTAGAACTTCTTCTTACAAGAATTTCCTCAACTTCTACGACCTTCTTCTTACTAACCCTTTTTGTTTTCTCTGCTGCAGGAGTAGTGGCTGCAGGAACTGACTTCATTTTCTTCTTTCTTGAGACTTGAGGGTTTCATGGTTCAGCTGTAGGAACTGAAGTTTCTCCTACTAACTTCCATTTTCCTTTGGTTTGGGTGGTATTAGGTATATTGCTCATGTGAGTGGTTAAAGGCACATTTTCTTGTATATTTTCAGTTTCTACCCCTTGGTTATTTTGCTCGGCAACTGGATTAGGGGAAACTACATTATCTTGGCTAATTTGCACATTAGGGGCAATTTGAGGCTGAATGGTTTTATGATGGATGAAATCTACCCATGTCATAGGGGAGGCATCCCTAGGAGATATTTTTATGAGTAATTTAATTAGGGCATGGTGAGTAATAGAGTTGTCTTTCCCAATCTGGGTTTCTTCGGCACTAATGCACAACATATTAAACAGAAAATTGGGTGCATTCATTGGGTTATTATGTTGTACATAAATAAGTAGCTTAAAATGATGCACATGTAAATTAGAGAATCGCCCTTCATAGGTGAAATACCTTATAATGTGTGTAGCCAGCTCCTGGTATGGTGGAGGAATGGACATCCTTTTGCATCCCTGTTTAGTGATTTCCAATGGAGGGTCTCCTAGTAGGGTGAATTGAGCCTTGGCTGACTTGGCATCATGGGCATTGGGGTAGTGTTCCCTTACTGCTGGAAAACTAGTCACTTTCGTTATTCTCTCCTCTGTTGCAACAACTGTCAACCCCCATACCATTGCTTGGCCTTCATCAAATGTGTTTGCAAATTCTACTGCGGCTTCATCATTAAACTCCGTCAATTTTAAGAAATATCCTAGCCATCCATAGGCATTAAATCTTCTTACGGCCTCAATGTTAGCTAGTAAAATACCATGAACCACTGGTTCATGCCACTACAATTGGCCCCCCATTTTTACCAAATTCAACCTTGGCTCTATTTATCCTTTCCTCTGTTCTTGATAATTACCTTCTTTTCTTTTGAATTTCAGACTACTTCTTGTAAACCCACAGACCCTCTTTCACATTCTTCTGGTATTCTTGATATGAACAATAATAATGTACTTTAATAGAATGAATCATAGATATTCATGTGAGTGAGAGTTATGTCATAGTTTTAATACTGGGTCACATCTAGTCTGACAGTTAGGGGTTTATTCAGAATAAAGGTACGACATTTGACACTTGTGTGATGCGACAACTGGATTTTAATTAAGACAACGCCAAAGCAAAAATTTGAGGATCTTAATGAGTAAATGGAAATGACATTTTTAGAAATTGGCACACTTCCCTACCCCATATGAAATATTGACAAGTGTCCTGACTTGTCAGACTTGGTAGAAGGTACAGAACTGGATTAAGGTGACAATGATACATTTATTATAGTATTTGATATAACCAACTAAATGCATGCGCTAAAAATGGAAATAAATTTGAAAAGCTCATACTTGTTAATTGATCATCGCACATGCCAGGAAAGATTGGCGAGAGTGGCATGATGACAACGATAGTTGGCATGCGTCAGCACATGATCTTTTATTGAAAGCATAGAAATATGATGACATGGAAGGTGGGTGGATGGAAGATTAAGAAATGAAGTGGGTTGAAAAAGAAGAATGTAGAAAGTGAATCGAGAATTTTAACTTTATGTAAACATAAATTTTTTATTATGGTCATGCTTTGAAGGAATTCTTATTGAAGTGTTGCAGGAAGAAGGTTGACACCCTCTGCTGCAGGAAGTGTTACCTGTTGATCCTTTAAAACTGGCTAGTTGAATTGCTACAGGAAGCCTCCTTTCATCTGTGGCTGGTGATACAACTTTAGTCTATGTCCATTGACAAGTAGCTTGAAGTGTACAGGGTCAATTGTGGTCAACTGGACTGCTCCATTTGTAAATACATGGCTTATTTCATATGGACCTAGCCATCATGTCTGCAGCTTGCCTGGTATCTCCTGGAATTTGGAATCATATAACAATGCCCAATCTCCAACTTTGAATTGCTTACTCTTAATATGGGTACCATGCCACTATTTTCTTTTCTTTTGGACAATTTTTGTGTGCTGTAGGGTAGAATTGCGCATTTCATCTAGAGAATTGAGATGCAACAAGCACTCTCTTTGTGCTACAGGAAGATCAATATTTAACTCCAACGTTGTTCTTAATGTTTACTGTTCAAACTCAATCTAAGGACTACTTCTCCCATTATGAGGTTCATTTAACTTGTCAACCTAGGGACGTATACTTGAAATGGTTGGCACGATATGTGCACTAGGTTTCTTAAGGAGTCATTTTGCTTATGCTGCAGGAAGGTAAAAATGCATAAAAGAAACCTACACTAGTGCTGCAGGAAAAGAACACATTTATCTCCTTACTAAAATGAATGCTAGAAATTGCAAACTCTACTGAAACCTATGATTTCAACCTAGAACATCCATTATAACTATTCTTGCAGATGCTGCAGGAACATTCATAAGGTACAATGCTACAGGAAGAAATTGTAACTTCTATCTAAAATGCTGGAAATGATGGAAATAAAATCTATTCTATTCTAACATATTCCACCTCCCAAGTGGTCCCCCTTGGTTGGCTTCTGCTAATCTATTAACATAGAATGTAAACCAAGAACTACTTCATTGTATTTTAAAAACTCATTATATAGAAACAATACATGAAACTTGAAATAGATTATTGTATAACAATTTTCTTCCAAAAACTTCTATCTCTATCTTTTCTAGCTAACCTCAAACTATCGGTCCAATCCCTATATATAGAGGATCAAACACTTATTACAAAATAGAAAAGAAACTATCTTGCTGAAAACATGCCGGAGAAGAAGATGGAAATGCAACAGCCTACGGTGTGGGTAATAAAGCTCGGGCGACCAGTTCAACATAATAAAGTGCAGAGGGAATATAGGCACACTACATCCCTACCTCTTGGAATAATGGCTCCATTGTTGCAGCCATGTTTCCTGGTGCTATAATGACAACTCCACCATAGCTGGTCCTCAACAGTCTTCCTTGAATGTTGTCGACCACTCTCCAACCGCTTTCTCTCATGTCAAGTTAGTTAAGATGCGGAAATATTCATGCAACAAGCTTAATCAAATTAAATATCTAGATATTAGAACATATATTTTAATGGTTTTATGAAATACTGCACTATATCTATAATATTAGCAAAATATGTCACAAACATCTACCCATGGTTTATCAGTTCTATATAGACTTTATCACAAGTTTTGACTGGCTAGGCTCTCAAATATTTTGACAAAAAATAGAACAGAGTATTTAAATTTATACAAAATAAAGGCAATAATTTGGCCTTATCAGGATGCATGACTCATTTTGTGTTGTCATCATGGCAACAAAGTCATGTTTAGTCTCTATCTTAAAAGACAAAATGACTAAGGAAAATAGGGCAGACAAAGATACTCAACGATCATCACATCAGCGCACATGTGAGAGATCAATTCAACATATGCACATTCAGATATAAGTTGTATGACACGTGTACATGCTACATCCAGACATGCATAGTATGGAACTATAGTACAGAAAAGTTACAAGCAGATCAATAGACCAGCAGTCCAGGAGACAGAGCATGGAAGCTGACTAAGTGTTTTGATCAGTGCATGTTATTTCATAATGTAATGGCTAAGAACCTTTGGGTATATGATTGTAATGATGTACTTAACATTGTAGTAAACACGCTTGAGCCAACTTGTTCAGAAGCATTGTATATTTTGTTTAGGGCCGACTAGTGTTTTGTTTTGGGTCGTGCCTATTCGGATTTGAATATATAAGTATGTAATGTAAAGATATGATAGCAGTGTTGATTATTATGTAAGAGGAAGATATAGAGGGACAATAATATGAAGTTAATATATGATATAGCTCTTTGAGAGAGGAAGAGAATTCGCGCATACACGAAACTGATCAGACAACAGTGTCATCACAATAGTTCATTTTGATATAGTGCATATCATCTTTCAGAAGGTTGTAGCCTTCATCTTATTGGGTAGTGAGCCTAAGCAGTGAGCCATATACCTTTAACCAAGTTTTTTAAAAGACTCCTAATAGGGTCTGACCTTTAACCAGGTCATTGTACTTATATTGTAAAGACTGCTTCTAAATGGGCAAAGGAACTCTCACAAGTTCATTATACTTAGCACAATATTTGTGGGTACTAATTCCCATCAGGGTTTTCCTTTGATCAAGGTTTCCCCATAATAATATCATGTGTTATGATTTTTTATGTTAAGCTTCATTCTATGTATGTTTGATTTATGTTTAAGTTGCTGAAAAAGTAATTAATAGACAAACACTGATTCAACCCCCCTCTCAGTGTTTCTAACAGAAACATGACAAGCGCTCTTAACCAAACATGGTTAACTCATAACTAATCATGAATATAAATATGTGTATCCTAAAGATAGGTGAAACTCAAGAACCAATGCTAATATGTCGACTCTATACATATAAACTCCAGAAACTGTAATTGCCACTAAAAGAATTACACAACTCAACTGAAACTTCATATCTAAGTCTGTGTGTATGAAAAAAGCATCCAAAGCATGTCTAAAACATGAATATAACTGTGCAAGGCTTAATAACGTCATTCTAATAAGTACATATAGAACACTGATGTATATTATATATTGTCATCAATGACAAACATACAATCAACTAGCTGCCAGAAGTAAATCTCCAACATAAATCACCTAATCCATTAGATGAGGTGTCACCAACTATGGTGCTTATTCCAACATCATCTTTTCTTGAGGCTTTCCTCCACATTTGATTTCTCATTCTCCTGATACGTTCAATAGTGTTTTCATTTGCAAAAGTGCTAGACTCTGTCACTCGGTCTCTGCAGTCCTTGCTTAGGTGACTGACCTTATGACAGTGTAAGCATGCCATTATGGAGTTGGTCTAGTTCCTTGACCTTCGTATCCATTTCCTCATGAATTTTGTAGCTATGTGTCCATATGTACCACATGATATGCAATTTACCCATGTGTTGTAATCCCAAACATATGAGCTACCAAATCTTCTTGGTTTATAAGAATTTTCTTTCTCTTTAGGTTTCCATACTTGCTTTTCCTTTTTACTGCATTCATGAGATGTGTGGCCATTCATTTTGCGCGTAGGACAATATTTTTCCATGTAGGATTCCTTCATTATCTGGTTTACCTTAGATTTGTATTCATGTGCTTTGTGTCCATGTTTGTTATAGTTATAAAAATTACCAATGAATATAGAAGTAGATTTAGGAATACCTTTAGCTTTGCTCCTGCAAACATTTGATGTGTGGCCTGGTTTTCCACAGTGATTGCATGACTTCTTTGTTGCTCTTGGATTTGTGTAGACATCCCTTTGATCAAATTGGTTTGATGTTTATTGATTCTTGGTATACCCTAAACTGGTATTATTGTTGAGTCTTCTTTGTCCATTCATAAATTCATCCATTCTTTTTGTACTCTCTTTAGCTTTCTTGATCATATCACTATGTTGTTTTTGAATCCTTGCTTCATTCTTTAGTTTCTCATTTTATTCTCTTATTTCACCAATAGCTTCCAATTTTCCATTAAATTCTATGTTCACTCGGTTGTCCTCATGACTTATAAGAACTATTTTATTGGTGATCTCAATGTAATGTTCAGTAAGTCTCTATATTTCAGTTTCTTTCTCTTGTAGCTTTTCAATGATCTTTCTCCTGTCATCAATAGACAAGGTTCTTTCTTGTTATTATTTTCTTGCATTATTCATAACATCAATCATTCTTACCATCTGTGTCTCTTGACTGATCTACAAAACCTTTACTTGTTTAGTCAGATGTTGATTGATTTCATTCAGACTTGTAATGCTTCCTTCAGATGTGTCAGATGTATTACAAGATATAGATCCTGATGACTCAAATAAACCAGGTATCTCTTCTTCATGATAGTCATTTTTATTTTAGCGAGATTCCATGGCTTTTCTCTTAGCCAATAATTATTTCATCTTGTTTCTCACTTCTTTTTATTTCTCAAAGAGAATCTGTATCTCCAACTTTCGATTCTCAATATTCTTATCAAGCTTATACCTTTCCAATATATGATATTTTCTCTCAAGTGATTAAACTTTTCCAAATAAGAGATCTAGCTCTGATACCAATTGTTGGAATAATGGAATGGTATGTACTGAGAGGGGAGGGGTGAATCAATACCCTTAAATTTTTTATCAAGTAACGTTAGTAATCTTTTCTTGCATTACCAACTATATTGCTTTTCTACCTTATGCATGTAATATCATATCATAAATGTAAGTGTGTGTAAACAATCATAGAAACATTCATGAAACTTAGTTACACATAACACAAGAATTGGTAAAGAAAAAAACCCTTGTTAGAAGGTGAAAATTGCGGTGGGGATGAAGCCCACAAAGATTCACTATCTATAGAATGGAAGGTGCAAGTTAAGGATACAAGTTGTGATCACTTTTGATGATCTTACAATAAGACTGTTAAGTCCACCTTCTTAAAGGTTTTCTTCTATTTGCTACAGTTGTTAGAGAGTAGTCAAATATACTTATGACCTGATAACTTGCAATCTTGAATTGCTAAATACAGATCCTTTAAGTTCAAAAAAACAATATCACCTTACTGTGATTAATAATACCTCTCTTTTTCTTAGTAGCCTTGAATCTAGTTCTTCATAACTGAATTCTTCCTTTTGTGTCCTTTTGCATGAAACTCTCTGTCTGATCAATAGATGTTTTTTGCGGCTACAATCATCATGTTCTTGAATGATTATAGATCTATATATACAAAGGTTTTGACCTAATTATGTTTCACGCTTTACAAGAAAAAATCTATGATCAAAGGTTTACAACTTGACCTTGATCTCCTAGTTTGCATGTTTTCAATTAGTTAGACTGATTAAAACAATTACTTACGCTTTACTTGATCCTCAAGAAATGGTTTTATAGCTAAGCACAAAGCTATTTTTAAGACTAAAGTTCTTTAGCTGACGTGTATCTTAGATCCAATTTTCTTGGGAATAGAATTGTCTCTCGGTAGACTGGTGCTCGGTGATTTGTCTATAGACTTACTGCTCTCAGGTTACTCTGTGAACTATGCTCTCGGTTTACTCTGTGAACTATTTGTTGGTGATAGTGCTATCAATGTTCACTGATTTTGGTGATCACTGTGCTAAGACATTTTCTGTGACCTTTGTGCTTAACTATTTCAGTGACCTCTACGCTTGACTGAATTATGTTACTCGGTCATCATATAAATGACGGTTCAAAAACTATTTCCTTGTATACTAATGACAACTGATGATCCTTTAGGATTATCACAAATCTAGGCCAATCTTAGTAATTTATTTGTAAAATTCACCAAACTCCACCAAAATGATTCAAAAAAAATGCATTAACCTTATAAATTACCTTCCTACTTGAATATGAAATCATATTTGCAGATCAAATCTACCACCGCATGTGCCAACATGAAAATAGTGAAAAAAGTAGGAAAATTTAGAACTATTTATTGTCTAATCACAAGAAATTTTTCCAATTCTCTAACACATAAATCCTTGGCCAAAAAGGATTAAAAGACCCAAAAAACACCCCCAAATGAATTTTGAACTTCTTGAGTGTTGGGGTCACTTTTGTAAAAGTTTTTTAAAAAGATGCAAAAGTTACATAACAACTTTTTGTAGAACTTTTACAAGGTTAGCAACTTTTGTACCAAAGTTCCTCTAACTCCTTAGAGACCATCCTAATGACTAATTAAAGTAATTTTGAACATCAATAGGCCATATTATGGCCATTACAAGTAGTTTTAAGCCTTCTATGTTAGTATTAACTATTTTTAGCCTATTGGGCCAAAATGCCCTAAATGTCATTTTGACCCAACACTTGACTCCCTACAAAGGCTTATAATGATGCCTTATTACAATAAAGACCCATAGGGTCACAAACTCTATCTAAAATCATAATCAAATAAAAAAACAAATAGCCCATAAGGACTAAGCTTTGGTGCTTGTGCACCATACTCCTGATGCAGAAGAAAACTTAAGTCCCTTGAGTTGGTAATGGGGGAGGATCAACTTCTAGCTTCTTCAAATCTTCCTCCAAAATCCAAGTTTCCTCTGAAGTAGGGTTCCCCTTGCATGAGAAAAGATGCTCCTACTAGGTCTTCTTCCTAGTATATTTTCCACTCTTCTATCTAGGACATTTTCTACTATTGGATCTTGCTTTGATGGTAACTGATTCAACCACTCATATTGTTCTTCACCCATAGATGCATCCTGACCTTTTGTGATTTGGGTTCCTTTGTACTATATCAAGTCACCCACATTGAAGATAGGGGAAATAGCTACATCTAAGGGTAAATTTACCTTGTATTCATTTTCCCCATACATGGCCAAGATTTCACATGGTCCAACTCTCTTCATCAATAAATTTGTATGACTTCATGTTGAACGTTGTTTTTACACAAGTCAATTTATAGGATCTTGAGATTCAATTTCCTCGCTTAAAAGAATAAAAAATTTATTCCTAAGGTTCTTTGGGGTCATTGTACAACCTTCTTATTAACTCAGTTGAAGATAAATGCAAATATTCACGAGGAGGCCTTTGCTGGTACTTTCAAGACGTCAAACTGCAAAACAACTTTAGTACTTTTTGGTATTTTCTTATTTATTAATGAATGTAGTTTTGCTAATGATGCAAATTTATGTTTAAACAAAAAATGATTTTGATTGCTTTCAAATTTATGACATAAATTTAAAAGAGTAGGGTGATAAGGATGAAGCAAATTGCTGAAAATAAAATCCTAACAGACATAAAAATTTATTGATCCTTCCTTGCAAATAGAATAACAGAGAGATATCGAACAAACCTACTGAATATAAACCAGACCACGTCACAATTATATACCTAACAAATGCAATCATTTTGAGAGAAAATGTATTTACTCATGCAAGATTTTCAAAATCTATTAAATCGTGAAGTCACCAAGATGTGCACACACACAAGACATTTATTGTTGAGCCCAAAAGATGATCTTTCCCATACATTCGTCACAACAAGGTATATAAACAACAACAAACTCCAATTAAAGAATCGCAAATTCAAGAAACAATAAAACAATTGGCTCTATGAAAAGAATGAATAAGAAAACACACATTCATCAATTTCACATAGATAGCACAAAATATCACATCATTAATGAAGCACCAATTAGATATATTTATTGCATCAAGAATCTTCCCCTAATACATTATTTTTTATTACAATATATAAAGTTCTAATCTACAAACTCTGAACCCTGAAACTAGGGCATTAGAGGTTCTAAAAACAATGAGAACAAACTAAAACTAAAGCTTTCTACAGAAAACCATTTCTAAACTGATACTAAACTACTTGCATGGATCCTTGATCTTCTTACAATCATCTTTCCCTAGAAAATTAGGTCAAACTCATTAAGAAAGAAGGAGAGGAGCTGGAGTTTTTTTGTTTGTAACTGGAGTCTTCTTCTTGATCTCTGAGTTCTCCCTTGGAATCTTCATCTGGGGTTATCTTTGAGGTGGGAAATGATATAAGACCCTTAATCATTGCAAAATGAACTCCAGTTGTGCATCTATCTAATCTGAAGTTCTATTTTCATGCAAAAAAGTGATCACGTTGAAATGGCCCAAAATTTGGACCCCAACCTTTGCACCAAAAATTTTCAAGTGCAATTTTGACTAAGTATGAAACCAAAATTTAGGATCCCCAAAATTTAGAAATTTCAGAGGCCAAAAGGGCGAAAAACCAAGCTTGAAAAAATGGCTAAGTATAAAAAAAATGACCCCTTCAAAAAAATGGCTAAGTGTCAAAATCTCCATTTTGCAAAATTTGACTAAGTCTGGAAATGAACTTTTTCAGGATTTTAGGATTTTGGGGTTTCAAGATTTTAGGGATTTTGGGATTTTAGGATTTTGATATTTTAGGATTTTAGGGTTTCAGGATTTTGGTATTTTGGGGTTTTAATATTTTAGGATTTCGGGATTTTAGGGATCTCCAAAAATAAAAAAATCTCATGACTAAACAATGGCTAAGTTTAAAATAAATTTTCTAGTATTTTCAGGGTTTCGGGGTTGTGGACATCTCCGAAAATCCAAAAATCTCATGACTGAAAAATGGCAATGTCCAAAAAAATTACCGAAGTCCACAAAAATGACTAAGTATCAAAATGACACTTAGTTTTCTTAAAGGATGTTTGGGTGAGCTTTGTGGAATCTCTCTATTATCCCTATGACTTTATCAAAATTGGACAACTCCATGGAGTTCAACTTCTCTTGTTGCTTCTTCCCAAACCCCAAAAGGCATGCCTCAAAGTTTTATCCTTCCTTAATGCCATCGATGTTTTTATTCACACTTTGCTTGAAGTAGAATATTTTGTTGTAGATCTTCCTCAGTGTTTACCACCGAAACCATTCCATTAAGTTGTTGAATGATGTTTCCTATGGCACAAGGACTGACCTATGTCTATGTCTGTTATCTCAATGTGCAAATTTATCATCTTAGTGGGGGTGTGGTATCCTTTGAAATGACACTTCATTGGCAGAGATGTTGTCTTTTCTGGAATTATTTTTACTGGTTGAGGAGTTGACATCTTTGTATCCTATATACAAATGCATTTGTTAGCAACATGTTATTGAAAACAAGAAACTATTCTAGTCCACCACTCTTATTATGACCCCCTAGCTCATTATTGTAAACCGTTTACTTTTCTAGAAAGCTCTCCAAGATTTATAGATCTAGTCCTTGAAGGAGAAAGTCAAAGATTGTTCATATGTACCATAACCAAGATTCCTACTTGGAATTGTAAATATCTCTTCTTCTGACCACTCTTTCCTTCACATTTTGGATATTTTTTCTTGGATATTTTCTCTAACCTATTCATGAACTTCCCTCATAGCTTTTTCAAACTCTTCAACATGGGCACTCCTCTTCTCCATACCTACAAGATCTTTCAATTCAAGGAATCCCCTTGGATGCATGCCATACATCACTTCAAAGGAACTCCTACCTGTACTCCTTTTCATAGAGTTATTATAGGAAAACTCTACTTATGGAATGATCTCATCCCATGCTTGGCCATGTTCCATAGTCAAACACCTTAGAAATTCCCCAAGGACCTATAGACCACCTTGGTTTGTCCATCTGTTTGGAGGTGGTATGAAGATAAAGGACAAGTTGGTTCCAAACCTCTTCCACAATATCCATAAAAAATGACCAATGAATTTAGAATCTGTATCTGAGACTATTCTTAAAGGCAAATGATGAATCCTCACCATCTCTCTAAAAAATAATTGCAATATGAGAGTCATCATGAGTAGTTTTAGAGGGTATGAAGTGGGCTATCTTAATGAACTGATCAAATAAAACAAAGATACTATCATAACCCCCCCTTTTTTAGGAAACCCTACCATGAAATCCATTTTAATACTCTCCCATGGTCTTTTGGGTACTGGTAAAGGTTGGTACAATGTCAGGTTTGATGATGTCCCCTTGGCTCTTTGGTAGGTTATACATGTTTCTATATAATTTTTGATGTCCTTCTACATTTTGGGTTAGTGATAGAACTTCTACACCATCTCCAATGTCTTATTTAGACCAATATTCCCACCAAGACTCTCATTGTGCTTCTCTTAAATCATATCCTCCTTCATTGACCCTTTAGGGACACACAACTGTCCTCCTTTGAAGAGAAGGACATTCTGCAAGGTGTACTCTGAGAAGTCACTATGGAAGGTATTTTCAAATTCTTTTCATACCTTTTTTGCCTCATATAATTCTTCATCCTTACTATACAGATCCTTAAAGGAATCTATACCTATGCTTTGCACACGTATCTCTTGGACAGTCATCACCCTTTGGCTAAGTGCATCAACCACCTTGTTGGCTTGTTCTTTCTTATGCTTAATAGAAAATGTGTATGCTTGAAAATTATCAATCCACTTCATGTGTTTGTAACTCAATTTATCATTTGAATTCAAAAAACTTAATGCATGATTATCAGTGAAAAGTATAGATTCCTTGGGTAGGAGGTAGTGTCTCCACTTTTTTAGAGCCTACACGATATCATACATTCAAGATCATAAGAGGAGTATTTCCTCTTTTCTTCATTCAGTTTCTCATTAAAGAAAGTCACATGCCTTCCTTCTTGGCTTAAAACAACACCAATGACCATATTTCTAGCATCACACTCGATGGTGAATAGCTTGTTGAAATTAGGTAACACCAAGATAGGTTGAGAAGCTACCCTTTGTTTTAGATACTCAAACCCTTTTTTTTCTCCATTTGTCCAAAGAAACCTTTTCTTTCTCCCTTCTTTTATGGTATCCAACACTGGAGAACAAATATCACTATAATTATTTATGAATTTCCTATACAAGATAGCCAACCCATGAAATCTATTTACATCTCCTACATTCCTAAGAGTAGGCCAATTGAGTATGGCATCAACCTTAGCTTGGTTCATATTTAAGTCTCCATGAGAAATCACAAAACCTAGGTATACAGGTTCTTGTTTCAAAAATTCACACTTTTCAAGAGTTATTAGTAACTTCCCATTAGAAAGCCTTTTCAGAACAATGTCTAAATGCCTTAGGTGTTCCTCTTTGGTTATACTAAAAATCAGTATATCATCTACATATACCACAAAATATTTTCCAATGTGTTCCTTCAAGACTTTATTCATGAGTCTCATGAATTTTCTTGGTGTATTTGAGATCCCAAATGACATTAAAAGCCATTCATACAAGCCTTTTGTAGTTTTGAAAGCTTTCTTCTACTTTTCCCCCTCTTTGATCCTGATTTGATGATAGCCCTTTTTAAGGTCTATCTTTGAGAAGTACCTTTCTCCACCTAAGAAATCCATTAGGTCTTCCATTCTAGGTATAGGGAACATGTATCTTATTATAAGTCTATTTATTTCCCTTTAATATATACAATGTCTCCACTTACCCCCCTTCTTTGGAGCCAAGACTATGGAGATTGCACATGGCCTTATACCTTTCCTTATCAGACCACTATCCAACAATTCCTGGATCTATTTGGCAATAGCCTCATTTTGTTGAGGAGTCATCTTATATGCAACCTTGTTTGGGAGGGAAGCTCCTGAAACTAAGTCTATTTGGTGACTCACACTCCTCTGAGGAGGTAAAGTACCTAGTGTACTTTCACTAATTATGTAAACATATCTACCTATTCAACCCTTCACTTCCTTAGGGATTTCTTCCTTCACACTAGCTTCTTCTTCTACCATTGGCTTCAATAGTAGGGAAAATCTCATTCCCTCTTACTTCATGGTGTCTAGGAAATCTTTTTCTCCTACCATTAATACACTAGGACCCACTTAACTAGTCTCTTTGTCATTCCCAATGGACTAAATCTTATATGTGGCCCCATATTTCTTAAATGCATATGAATTCTTCTCATGATCATGGTGAGCGTTCCTCTCAAATTTCTCCGGTCTACCTAAAAGAAGGTGACAAACATACATGGGTAGGATATCACTAATTATCTTATCCTTATACCCCCCTATACTCAATTCTACCCAAGCTTTCTCATTGACCACTACATGTTACCCTTTATTAATCCAACTGACTTTATAAGGGAAAGAATGGGGAAAATTTTACAATTTCAATTTATTTACTTCTTCCAAAGAAACAATTTTATCTATGGAGCTTGAATCAATAATAAATTTACACAAATTACCTTGCATCTTGCATTGAATTTTGATAAGTTCTCTCCTTTGGGGTGTCTCCTCCTTGACATGTTCCTTCAATAATGTCCTTCTAATCATCAAGTTTTCTCCCACTGATTCTAATGCCAACACCACCTCAGGATAATGTACACTAGCAACATCTTCATGTACATAATTTACCCTCATTTCATGGGTTTTGGAAGTGGAAGCCTTTTGTGGACACCTATAAGAAGGATGCCCCAATTGGCCATAATTGTAGCACTTCATTCCAGAGAACTTGAATCCTCTACCTAATCCATTAGACCTTTCTCTATTTGAACCCTACCTGTGTAGGCTCCTTTTATACTTGAGTTTCCCATCTACTCTTCAAGGCTAGAGCACCTTGGGATCCTTGGCCTTGTCCTCTGACACCAAAACTACCTCTTCCTCTATTGTTTCTTCCACCTTTGCCTCTGTTGTTTTGATCACCCCTTCTCCTTAACTTCTCCTCCACTCTAAGAGCCATTTGAAAAAAAAATGTTCCTTATCTTAGGAGCATAGAGACTTATCTCTTCTTGGATATCCAGCCTAAAGCCATTTAAATATTAGGCTACCTTTTCTTCTTCCTCTTCTTGTTTCTTAGATCTAAGAGTCACCTTGTGAAACTCTTTAGTGTATGCAGTGACATCCAAATCCCTCTGCTTTAGGTTTTGGAGCTTCTTATACATTTGTACTTCATATTATGTTGATAGGAATTGGGCCTTGACCTTTGACTTCATTGTCTCCCAAGATGAGATCATGTTTCTACCCTCCTTCAGTCTTTCTCCTTGACCAAAGTTCCACCATGCTAGTGTAGAAACCTTCAAGTTCCCTTTTTCAATCCTAACTCTGTCTCCCTTTTCCAATTGATTCATTTCAAAGTGGTTGGTCATGGATTCCATCCATTCAATGAATTCATCAGAATCTAGGCCACCCCCATAGGTTGGTAGCTTGTTGTTGCCATCACTCCTTACTGATTTTAGTGCATCCACAAAAACCTTCTAGTCTCCAACTAAGTCACTTCTATATTCTTGGGTTTCCTCCTCTTTACCTTCTTCATCTGCATAATTCTCACCACCAACCTCTTTTTCCTTAACACTAGATCTCTTTATCTCTTCCATTTTTTTTGAATAATCTCTTCCGTCATCTTCTTAATGACTTCTTGAGACATTTTATTAGGAATATATTGTCTTCTTTGATATCAATATGATGGGGAGAGGCTAGGTTAGTACTCAAATCCTTATGGAACAAAGAAATATAACCCACATGTTTCTTCTTTGGAAAGGGATCACTACACAAAGAGTGACTTCTTGAAGGCCTTGAGATAGAACCTAAGGCTCCTATAGAACCTTACACCACACCCTTCTCTCAAGCACAACCTCTCACCAAGAATTACAACTCCACAACTCTTCATATCCATTTACCAACTCATTTGCAAATGGGTGACAATTTGTAGATCATGGGATTTTGACTTAGGAATGGGTGGAATAGACTCCCATGTTCTAATTTGACTCAACACAACCCAAAATGATCATTCAACCCCTCTAAAAAGGCTTGGAAACACATAAAAGCCGATTAGACCTATTGAACAAGGCTTAATTGCTAGTAGGTCTATTCCTTGAGTTTTTAGGACTTAACTCTAAAATCTCCCAAAGGATCCTGTGAATAGGTTGTATATGTTAAATGTGGCCTTCTTATTCAACCATACACTTAAACATAGTCATTATTCATCAAAGATACATAGAAGTGAATATGATTTATTCATCCTGCATGCATGTATGATTCGACCTATTTCCTCCTATCTAGATGGGGTTTTGAATGGCTCTCAGAATGAGAGTCTCACAACCTAGACCAATCCAAGAATGGAGGATTTTTCTCCATGAATTCAATGCAATGCAAGATTAATCTAATAATGAAAGATGCAAGATTAATCTAAATGAGATTAAACTATGACATGATTTGAAGGAGATTGCAATGCAAGATTATTCTAAGAAAATGAAACTAATCTATTGCAAATGAGAGCTTAATGTAAATGCGCTTATGAACTAAAATGCAACAACAATTCTTTATTCTAACAATGCATATTCTTGAATGAGAAATGACAGTTCTTTTATAGACAGAGAGTCTGCTCAGAATAGAAAGTTTCCTTTTTTTTGAAATAAAACAGATAGAAAATCCAGTTTAGATTTGCAAGCTTTCTTTAAAAGAAAACAATGAACTATTTTGTCTTTGTTTTTAACTATTTTCTTTTTGATTTTAACTGTTTTCTTTCTCTTTAAAGCACAGTTAATTCAAAGTTTCTATTTCTGAACTGAAGAGAAGATTTTTGAGAGAATATTTAATTAAATAAATAGAATATGACCTCATAAATGTATTTTCTCAATTATTTGAATAATTAAATTCAATTATTGAAATGAGGATATTTATTTAATAATTAAATATTATTTAATTCCTTTTTATGTGTTTTAGCTAAAAGGGGTGAATTTAATTTAATTAAAGTGCTAGGACTTTATAATTAAATTAATTAAATCATAGGGTTTATTTAGCTAATTGATGTTTTAGGAATTAAATATAATGTATGATTAATGCAGATTTATGATTTTCTGCATTTAACACTTAGGCCGAGTAGAGTCAGTCAAAACTCAGAATTGCCTAGTACGATAGGACTTTGATGATTCAGAAGAATGACAAATGCAACAAAATTGGTTAGGGTTGCAAGATGCCAATTTTGGGGTGTTACATTTTTCCCCTCTTTGAATTGATGTGTGAGAAGTGCATTGATTCAAAGAAGAATAGATTTCAAAAGTTGATGATGCAAAGATCGATTGATGAAGATTTCAGAGCCATCTCCAAGACAAAGCTTAACTCTCCAAAGTCTAGGTTAGAATGCCAAGATGCCGGTCAAGTAGAGTTTTCAAGGGTCATCTTTGCAATGAAGCTTGATCCTAAGGGATTCGGGTTAGATTTCCCTGATACCTAATAGATTGATATCTTTTAAAGACTATCCCTAGAATGAGGCTCAACCTTCAGGAGTGAGGGTTAGATTGCACCAATACTTGTCCATAAAAAGATAGTCGATAGAGATTTTTAGGACTATCTTCAGAATGAAGATTAGTCCCCCAATATCTAGGTTAGATTTCCCAGACACTGGTTAGATCAAGTTTCAGAATCATCTCCAGAACGAAGCTTGATTTTTGGGAGTGAGGGTTAGATTGCCCCAATTCCCAATAGATGAGATTTTTGAGAACCATCTCCAGAATGGAGTTTGATCCTCAAGAATCTGAGTTAGATTGCTGATATACTTAATAGATTGAGATTTGAAGAATCATCCCCAGAACAAAGCTTGATCCTCAGGGATCCAGGTTAGATTGCCCTGATACCTAATAGATGATGAGATGTAAGGAACAAAGATGCCCTTAGTGATTCAAAGTTGTGGAACACCTTGTTTTGAATGAGGTACAAAAAAATGAACATGCCCCAAGTAATGAGATGCCCCTAGCAATGAGGAATTTTGAATTTAGATTAGATTGACAAAAAAATAGATTTGAAGCAATTTAATGATGTAATCATCTTGCCCCCTCGGGAGAGAAATAGAAAGATGACATGTCATAATGATGATTGAGAGCGAGAAATCATAGATATATGTCAAATCAGAGATCAAGAAGAACTCAATAGATTATGAAAGAATTCAGAAGATTCATAATAAATTTTGAGCGATTTCAAGGTCTGGTTGACCAATTTTGACTAGGGTTGACCAGAGTTGACTAGAGTTGAATTTTGAGGAAAGAAGTCAAAGATTTGAGAAAATGTTGATTAGATATGATTCTAACAAGAAAGAAAAGTTAGAAAGTTGACTGCACAAGCGTCCGATCACGTCGGTCAAAAATTTTAAAATGCAATTTTGAGCGATATAGGAGTGTCAGATTTCGATTTCGATCACAAAAAATGGAACACTTTTGAAAATTAGATTCCAGTTCAAAGAATTTGGAATTGAAGAGCGAGAATGAGGATCAAACACTTGGGTAGTAGTTATGAAGCCAAAATGGTGAAGAAGAACCCCTCAATGTACAAATTTAGGAGAATGCAATGAAGTGAGCATCAAATTTATGCCATAATGCAAGTCTAGAATGAAAATGCAATCCTATGCTAGATGCAAATGAAAGTGCAATCCTATGCTAGATGCAATACCTAGGACATGGTTGTGAGATTCATCATATAATTATCATCATTGAGAATTTCTAGAACATCAGAGTCGATACAATCCTTAATAGTGCCAATGTGACCATAAGAATCTAAATATGACTTTCATCGAATAAAATGTAGGAAACGAACGTAAGCACCAGGGCACAAAATCCAAGATGACCTGAACATTGTTTCCAGTTAATGTTGCAAGAGTACACCAGTATCAAGGCATTCAAAGCCAAGGTAACCATGAGTGTGATCATACATAAAAAAATAGAGCAATAATAATCAAGGAGATAATACCGACCTCACCATGGTGTACAAATAAACAAGGTCGAGGGATGTGAGGATTTTCCACCTTAGTGTGGGAGATCTTATCACAAAGACCCTATTTATTTGAAATTTCTAGATCATCGAGACTACACCAACAAGCAGTAGACAAAGAAAAAATCAATGAAATCCATGAGAACAGACAACATACAAAGAGAAATTCAATCATAGCTCAGCTAATTTCAAATTTTTTGAATATGTATGTGTATAGGGGTGTTGAAAAACATCGTTGTTCTTGTGAGTGCATTATTTTTTATTGTTATCGATAGATGTTTACGTTTGATATCTGATGTGTGTTGAAAAACATAGATATGTCCAAAGATAGTGTTAAAAAACACTGTTGAGATTGGGGTGTTGAGAAACACTAGTTTGTGTCAGTAGCAAGTTTTCCTTTAGAAATGATAAGATTACTAACTCGGGTGTAAACCAAAGGTGAGAGCAGATTAGGGTACCCATGTCCCTAGTAGCGGTGGATGACTTGACATATGTTGCAAGGGAAAACTAGATATGGTTTCCCCTAGGTGTATGGTGTTGAATCAGTGTCAAGTAAGTAGGGTTTGCAAAGGAACCAGAGTGTCATGAAAGTGACCGAAAGGTATGTACAAACTAAAGCAAAGGGCCATCAAGACCGAGTATCAATAGATAGAGCATTTGAATATAAGTCCAACTATAACGGATGCAAGCAATCTCAATAGTATGGAGATAGTAGGAAGACGCAGTGAGGACCATTGGTGACTGATGTGAGAGAGATTCTCAAGTGAAGAGATCATAGTAATAGCTGGACATCAGTAGTCAGAGGCAGTGAGAACCATTGGTGACTGATGTTAGGGAGATTATCAAGGAGAGAGATCTCAATATAAGCTAAGCAATAGTAGGTGGACATAGTGAGAACCACTGGTGACTATCATGAAGTAGATCCCAAAAGGTGATAGGATAGTGCCCCTAGACCAGGAGGGTTGTCCCGAGGGTATAACCAGTTTCAATCCATGTAAGTTGTTGTCTTGATGGGAATTGAGAGAATACAAAAAAGAAAATGTAAGCAAGAATGAAGCAAAGTAGGAAAACAAATGTATAAAGCCAAGTGGTGCTGCAATAGATATAGAAATGTGGAACAAGAGGAACCTATTTACTAGTTTTTCACCTTCTTGGCAGGAACTCTTTTTTTGCTACCATGACGCATGTTTTCCAAGTTTTCATCAATAGCACTTTTTCTCCTTTTCTCTTTTTTTTTGTATTTTTTAATTTGTAAGTTTTTTTGCATTTTGGAATATATAAATTTTTTTGGAGATACATCAAAGTGCCTATTGCTAGGTTTTCACTAAGATCATTTTTTTCAAGACATTTTTAGAATTTTTTTAGGACTTTACTATATACATGAGCACACTAAAGAAGTCTCAGCTATAGAAAAATTTCAGATGAAGAGTGTTGATTGGCTCCTTGAGTTGCTCCCCTTTAGTAGTAGAAATTTGATAAGTACTAGACCCAAATACAACAGTGACAACATATAGACCAAGCCAATTTGGTTCAGATTTTCCCTTCTGGACCTGATGTTGTTGATTTTTAGGGTTCTCCCTCAGAATGAGGTCACCCACCTGAAAGTCCCTTGGCCGAACCTTTTTGTTATAGCTCTTGCACATCCTTTTTTGATATTCTCTAAGATGATCAAACACCACTTGCCGACATTCATCAAGGAGTTCTAGCTCTTATAGCTGAGATAATCTGTTATCATCATCAGTAATGAGGCCTTTCAGAGAGACTCATAGAGAAGGAATCTCAACCTCAATTAGTAACACATCATCTACTCCATAAACCAAAGCATAGGGCATAGCCCCAGTTGGTGTTCTTATGCTTGTCCTATATGCCCAGAGAGCTGGATTGATCTAGAGATGCTAATCTCATCCAAATTTGTGAACCGTGCGATGCAAGATTTTAAGGATTGTCTTGTTTGATGCTTCTTCCTATCCATTACCCTGAGGATAATAGATGGAAGACCAATGCTGAGTGATTTTAAACTTAGAGAATAGCTCTGTCAAATCCTTATTTTTGAACTTCCCCCCATTATCAGTGATTATTGCTGAGGGTACACATACCTGTAGATGATGTAGTTGAGAATGAAAATGGCTACAGATTTGCCATTGGCCATGGTGAGAGGGACTGCCTCCACCTACTTGGTAAAATGGTTTGTAGCTATGATGATGAATTTATGTCCATTTGAGGGCAAGGGATAAATCTGACACACCAAATCAATGGCCCATTGTTGAAATGGCCAGAAAGTAATGAAGGGAATAAGCTCCTTGGCTGGAGCATGAATCAAATTTCCATGTAGTTGACACTGTTTTCAAGACTTAGCAAACTATGTAGGTTCTTTTTCCATATCTAGCCAATAGTAACCAGCTCTAATAAGTTTATGAGCAAGTGTCAGGCCGTTAGAGTGAGACCTACAAATGCCTTCATGCACCTCTACTAATGCATGTTTGGACTCATCGGTTTCTAAAACCTAAGAAGGGTACCATCTAGACCTCGCCTATACAAGTTGTTAGTGATGAAGACAAACTATGAAGCACTACGGATTAAGTGACATCTCTCATTCTGGGTGTAAGTGTCTAGAATAATCTGGTCATGAAGGTAGGAATAAACATGATGGTAGTGGGATGAGTCATGTCTAATGACAAAATAGATCATCTGGGACTCAAGGGAATCATAGGCTGGGTAGCGTAACGTCTCCACTAGGAATTCATGTCGAAAGTCATTTTCTAGCATCTATAGCATGGAACCAAGATTAGCCATGGCATCAGTCTCTTTATTGTCTGACCTTGGAACCTTTTGAAATGTGATGTGAACAAAATACTTTCTGAGGTCATCAACCAACCATTTATAAGGCACCAACTTGTCATCTTTTGTCTGATAGATATCATTTTCTTGATTGATGAATAATTGTGAATCTCCAAGGATATCAAGTTTGTCCACTCACCACTCAAGTGCAATCTTCATACCATTGATCAAGGCTTCATACTCGATGATGTTATTTGTACAAGGAAATAACATCTTGTATGCTTTTGGTAAAGAGTACCTTTGAGGTGTGATGAACAGTATCCTAGCACCCGACCCCTATTGGGTAAATGAACCTTCAAAGAACATAGTCCAGGATCGATGTGTGAGAAGTAATATGGAATCATCTAGAAATTTGATGTTCAATGGTTGATGATCTACTAGAGGTACTTTCACCAATTGATCTATAATTGCTTTCCCCTTGATGAATTTTCTTTCTACATACTCAATATCAAATTCACTGAGAAGCATGACCCACTTGGATAGTCTACATGTGAGGGTAGCTTTACTGAGCACATATTTCAAAGGGTCAATTTTAGCAATGAGGTGTATAGTATGAGCCAACATGTAGTGTTGCAATTTTTGTGAAGAAAATACCACTGCAAGGCAAGCATTCTCTATAATAGAATAGTTTGTTTCATATGAGACCAGAGTTCTACTAATGTAGTAGATAGCCCTTTCTTTGTTGTTCTGATCTTGGGCTAATAGGACACCTAGTGATGTATCTGTAGTAGAGATGTAATGTATGAGCAGCTTCCCATGAATAGGAGGCATCTATATTGGTGGGTTCAAAAGATATTGTTTGATTTGTGTGAACCACTCATTGCATTCTTTGTTCCTTTGATAGGCCACACCTTTGTGTAAAGTCTTGGTGAATGGTTGTGACTTGTTTGCTAGTTGTGAGATGAAGCGCTGGATAAACTATAATCAGCCTTGAATTCCTCTAATTTGTCTGATATTATTTGGTGGTGGAATTTCCATGATAGCTTGGACTTTCTCAGAATCCACTTCTATGCCTTTTGTAGAGATGATATAACCAAGCAGTTTTCTAGATGTTACGTAGAATGCACATTTCTTAGGATTGAGCTACAGACTGAACTGTTCCATGTGATCCAGTATAGGACCTAGATCTGCAAGGTGTTTCTCTCATTACATGCTCTTAGCTAGAGTTTCATCAACATAATCTTCCATTGTTTTATGCATCATGTTATGAAATATAGTGGTGACAACCCTCTGATATGTAGCACCAGCATTTTTGAGTCCAAAAGGCATGATGTTCCAAAAGCAAGTGTCCCATGCACATGTGAAAGCAATTTTCTCTTAGTCTTCTAGCATGATCTTTATCTGGTTGTAGCCAGAGAAACCATCCATTAGTGAGTACATTTCATATCCTACTGTCATGTCAAAATTCATATAAATATTGGGCAATGGAAAATCATCCTTAGAAAATTCCTTATTCAAGTCTCTGAAGTATGTGCAGACTCAGATAGATTTGTCATGTTTTTATACTGGAACAATGTTAGAGATCTATTCTCCATAGTCAATTGATTTGATAAATACTGCCTTAAGAAGTTTCTCCAATTCATCTTTGACAAGTAGAGCCACATGTGGATGCATTTTTCCAAAGCTTTTGTTTGATAGGCTTGACACTTGGTGCAATGGACAAATGATGCATGATCAAATTAGGGTCTAATCCTGACATGTCTGAATATTTCAATGCAAAGTTTATCTTTTTAGTTTGGAAGAATGTAATGAATTCCTCTCTTTATCCCTCAGATAATGATTGTGCCAAGTGAATGATCTAAGGTTTAGCTTCTATACCCAAGTTGACTAGTTGAGTCAGTTCAATTAGCACATATGATCATTCCTGGAAATGACTCAGAAGCGTATCAAGTATCTCATTCTTGGGTGCCTCAGAGAGGTTTTCAACCTTGGCTACATCCTTAATTTTATCTTTTTTAGGCTCTAACACTTCCATAATGTGGTTTTCACCATCAGAGCACCTATTTTTTCTTCTTTTAATTTTGTGACTAAGATACTTGATATCGGCCTCAGTCATGCTAACACTTTCTTCACTAGTGGAGGACGTTACAAGTTTGACAGTGTTGAGGTAACAAGCAAGAGAATATTCATTGTAAAATATAAGGACTTCATTACATGGGGAGGGAGAGTTCTTTTCTATGAGCTTAGGATGGCGGAGTGAAAGAGAAGTGATAGGTTCAAGTGCGTTCACTATATAATCATCAAAAGCATGGACTAGCAAGTTGAGACCTAGAGCAATCTCATCCAAAGGTGTAGTCAAATTCTTTTGACCCATAGCGACCATAGTAAAAGACATGTTAACATCAATGGAATCAGACTCATTTGACCTTACACTAGAACCTTCACCTACTTTGAGAAGGTTTTCATATGTGTGTACTGTATCTATATCCCTGTCATAGGTGGCATATGAAAAATTGTCAAACTCATACTCATGAGAGTCCATTTCATCATTAGGCATCATATCAAGAACATGAGTGAAATCAACCCTTTGTCCCCAGTTTGGATGAGTTCTACCTAGAAACTCAGCTATGGTCAGATGAGAACCTTTTGACCTAGGTGCCTCATTAGTGCTTGCAACATCATCTTCTTCTTGTTTAGTGAGAAGTGGCTGGATTTTCTCCTATTCAAACTGCTCTTGGAAGTGTGGTGGTATGTACAAATCACCCTGATGACCTAGATTTATAGTTTGCATTTCTTTCCATCGCTCCTAGGTTAATGGAGAAAGTGAAGTGGTTTCATCAGAGTCACTGCTAGTCTTGACTATACTAACATGCGGTATAAAATCATCTGGATTAGCAAAGAATGCTTCCAGATCTGGAGGAATGAGACAAGGGAAGAAATCCTCTTCAGAGCTATCTTCAGACTCTTAAGTTTTAGGTGTACCTTCAGGTGTTGGTTGGTGACCTGTTTGAGGTACAAATTTGTATATCCCCAGTTGAAATGTGAGCTTCTTGAAGCCTATGCCTATAGAGTCACGTGTTCGTTGACCAATAGCTTCAAGTGGTGTGAGAAATCCTTTATGATTCACACCTATAGGACCATTCTCTTTGTAGCCAAATCATTGCATAATAGTCAAACCCTTTCCATAATGTTCAAGTTTTATGTCAAAATGTGTAGTGGTTTGTTTAGACATGTCCTCTCCCTTATAGATCCAAGCTTTGATAGAACTATTTTAAACTTCTTTGTCTAATGGTATCATGGCCTGTATAAAGGTACCGCCATATTTTTTTTGAGGAACTGTAGAAGGTTTAGTGTTCTCAGAAGGTCTCCCATAAGAAAGTGGAGACAAAGGTAGAGATGTAATAGACAACACAGGTTCAATATAATACCCTCCCATGTCAGTTTCCTTGAGTGTCAGACCATTTTCCATTTCCTTTAGTTTAGTCTTGAAGAAGTCAGTAGACTCTCTGTTGTGGGCACAAAGATGTCAGCAAATTTTGTGAGTGTGTTGCAATCATAGCGTGTATTAGCAGGTATAGTCACTTCAGATCCTTGGAATGGGAACTTAATGCATTGATGATATGTTGAAGGGACAACCTACATTTTGTGGATCCATGTTCTTCCTAACAAAGTATTGTATTCTAAAGGAATGTCAATCACTTGACAGATAATATCCCTTTCAATAGGGCCAACTCTGATTGGTAACACAACTAGCCCTTTGGATTTTTGTTCTTCTTCATCATAGGCCTTAATAGTAATATTTTTGTGGGCATCTATGTAGTCTTCATTGTAGCCTAACTCAGTAAGGAAAATAGCAGAGCAAATGTTGAGGCCAGCTCCATTATCTATGAGGACATGGCGAACGCGCTTTGGGCCAATCATGACTTCAATGTGCAAGGGGTTATTGTGTGGATGACTCAAAGAATGGTCATATTCTTCAAAGAAAGACAAGTAATGGGAGAAGGTCAAGTGACCTACCATGGATTAAAACCGGTCGAGATCAAGATCTTTTGGGACATTTGCCTCTGTGAGGGCTTTGTCAAGGATCTTCCTGTGAGAAGGGGAGATTTGTAGTAGCTCAAAGATGGTGATCTGAGCATTAGTATGTTGTAATTGATCTAGTATACTGTAATTGGTAGCATTAGATGAGGAACTCAATTTTAGATTCTTGTTGGTAGAGCCAACAATAGATTTGTCTCTAGGTTGTGTTGGTGCAGATGTCACTAGTAGATTTGAACCCAAATTTCCACCAAAATTTCCGACCAAAGTGCAAAATGGTTTTAAAATTTTCTTTTTTTTTCCTTCTATGCCTGTGTTGGTCAAAAATTTGAACCAACACATCCCGTGTTGGTCAAAAATTTCGACCAACACGGGGCATAAAAGTGATAAAAAAAAAAATACATTTCATTTTAACACGAAACCCCATAGCAAATACATTCCATTTCACAGAGAAACCCCATAGCAAATATTTGAGGCAGTTTGCACAGAAGGCGTGGCTCACAATCTCGCATAGCGTAGAGGATTTGATGTCGAATATTTCTTCCAAATCCATGACATATATCTGGCAACCCACTGTAGCTTGGATTTGGAAACAGCAGGTCATCCTCCTCTCTACATTTTGAATAAGGTATGATACTTGGTATTCTTCCACATTTTGTTACTTTTGAAGCGTCTCTCTGTATTTTGACTTCAATGTCTCTGTGCTTATGATGAATGATTCTTAGCATTGATGTGTGTTCCTCTGAATTTGATTTTATGAAATTATTGTTTGAAGAAAGATTACGGGTTCCTCTGTATTCGATTTGT